>JASGAU010408460.1:0-31782 GCA_030220045.1 Australoheros facetus
GGAGAAAACATCAGGGCCCATCGCCTTCATCAGCATCTCCGACATGAACTTGAGCGGGTCTTTACCGTCTTCGCTGCCTTCGGGAATATTTAAGATACGGAGATTGGCTCTCCGTGATCGATTCTCAAGGTCGTCCAGACGGTCCAAGAGCGACTGGTTTTGGGTTTGGAGCGCTTCGATAGTGGACTCCGCTCTCGTTAGACGCTCAAAATTATCACCGGTGACCGACTCCACAGACGTGAGACGGCTTTGGAAAGAGTTCACTGTTGACTGCAGGGAGTCCAGCGAGGCCTGCAATGGTTTGACGGCTTCTTGTATCAGGGACGAGACGTCGTCCCTGAGTGATGCCCTCTGCTTTGCAAATTCTGCCACGAGTTGGTCCATTGCAATCGGCGTAGTGGTAGCTGTTTCTTCGGGTACTGCAGGAGTTTTTGTCGTAGCCGGGGGGCTGTTAGCTACAAAAGTTGCTAACTTTGCCGCAGCCCTCGTGGCTGGAGTTTGTGTGCTGTTAGCTGATTTTGTATTCTTAGTGTTGCTCATTTTAACGTGCTGGGCTTGGTCAATCCTCGCGCTACTAATTATAACAATGTTCAAAGGACAAAGAAGGACTGAAAACCTCAGTAAAATAAGAAAGTAGCAAAGAGTGGTCTGGGAGCCCTTTTGGCGTGCGTCTTCTGCCTACATGTGTCAACCGCCTTGGAGTCATTTTTGACCAGGATTTGTCCTTCAATGCACATATTAAACTAATAAACTAATAAATATTGTAATAACCAGTAAAAGATGTAATGGGATTCTCTCCTTCCTTTCAATGCTCTACACTAAGTTCTGCTACAATAAAAAATTGAGGACTACAATTTGTGTGAGGTTTACACATTCATAACTGAAGATCTACACAACACGGCCAACGCCCTCCCAGCTTTGAGCAATCCAACCATGGCAATAAACACTCGTCACGATAACGGCTCGCTCTCTCATTCTAGATAAATTAGCGCTCCTAGCAGCTATCACATCAGTCACAACATTTTTTCAGGAGTAAATCTGATTGCAGTTGTTTGCTTTCCGCTAACTTTAGAAACGCTCGAGACTGTCGGTTTTTCCAAAGTGTGCTTAACTCTAGCTCCTGTGTTGGTTGAATTCCCACAATCTGTCTTCTCTATGCATAGCCAAAGAATGCTTCTTTTTAAAAAAAACAATAACTTAATAACCAGCTGCATGTGTCACGTTTAGGGGAGATCTTTAAATTGTAGCTGTAGCAAAATACGAACTGTCACAGTCTCTGCACTCTGTTTCAGTTTCTGGATGTCTTGGCATTGAAATCAGTTGATCGCCCTTTTGAATGCAGATTTGCTCGCGAAGCTAAACAGATCCCACGCTCCACTCTGTTCTAAGTTGCACTCATGTGACTGAAACTCATCAGTGTAATGGCATTGCTTCCTCTTGATGCCCAACAGTTTGTTTACTCATCAACTGTTACAATGGCCCCAGTGATAGGCTGCTGTTTCAATACTAGTCATTTAGCACCCAGAAATGAAATCATCAAGTACAATCATCGATTCACTGATTCACTAGGCTAGTGACAGTGCCCCCCAAATTTTGACCTGCCCCTACCGGAGGTAGAACTAAACCCAACCATGTTTTCCCTCATCTCTGAGGTCTCCCCTATAAGAAATGGATTCTTGGACAAAAATATTTTACTGGAGTTCTCCTCTCCTGTGGTTTCCTGTCCTACTCTCTCATCTCTGGTGATTTTACCAGTACAGTCTAGTATATTGCAATGAAATGCAATATTTCCTTTCATTTGGGACAGATCACACATTTTTAAATAACTATGCATGGTATATTTACATATTTGGTATTGCTGCATTTAGAAAACAAGCACATTAATTCAACAAGCCTACTGTGTTATATGACAATACATGCAGCATAATAAAGCTTGGGACTGGAGACTCAATTTTCTCTATACTTCACTTTGTTTCATTTTTGGCACTTCATACATTAAGTGACTTAACACCCTGATTATGCAGGCTATGTTTACATATTTGGTATTGATGGATTCAGCACAACCTCACCTTTCCAACAAGCCATCATATGTGTTTCTATGACAAACTTTGGCAAAGCAATTACAAAGTTAATGAAAACATTTTGCATAGATATATTTTTTTCCATGTTTATCTACCCCATACTTTAAGATATTCCCATCCATTTTTTTCTAGTGGGTAAAGCAAAGTCCCGACTACATACATGTCTATTCTGAAAGCTCTCAGGCCTTGTGTTATTAATCTACATCAATTTTTGTGGGTTAACTCCCATGCAGACAGGCTGTACTTGAGTTCTTTTTTAGTTTTGGGGTATAGAACAATATCTATAAACTTAACAATCTTGGCAGTAAAATATTTTTGACCAAGAATCCATTTCATATAGGGGAGACCTCAGAGATGAGGAAAAACATGGGTTGGGTTTAGTTCTACCTCCGGTAGGGGTATCTCGAAAACTAAAGCACTTTTTGGCAGTTTGTCACTAGGCTACACATCATCACGGCTTTCTTTTGGGAAACTGAGGCGAGACTGCAGTGCCTGTATTTTTATCAACAGAGAAAGTCAGACAGAAGGAGGCTGCTGACTTCTCTCCCACTGTGCCACATGGTTTATGTGAATGAAATGTCATTTTAAAGTTGTGTTGTTGGTTGTGAAATAACTTAACGGGCCATGTTCTCCTCCCCTTGACTGTAACAGAAGCCCAAACCACCGGGCCCCTCAGTTTCAAAGAGAGAATCCACGTCATCAGAGTAAGCACACTCTTTATTCCATTTGAGTATTGGAGATCGTTTTTGGCCGTGCTGCCTTGAATTTGATTTCTGTGGGCAGGGCTTGCTGATGAGGTTTATGATTCCCCTGGGGATAGTCTACTTCGCCGAGTACTTCATCAACCAGGGTTTGGTGAGTCCTCTGGTGCCCTCTGGTGTCACACTCATCTCACTGCATGCTGTTAAGTGAAATTTGAGTGAGATGTGATCATATTGAGCCAAGAATAATGTCTTTTTTTTTTTTTTTCCTCTTTAAGATGGAACTCCTGTTCTTCCACAATTTTTACCTGTCCCATGCGGCTCAGTATCGCTGGTCAGTAAGCATTACAAACAGTATTCAGTATGAATGATTTCATATCGATTGTTTTCGGGCATGCAGCTCTGCTTGTTTCTTGTTTGCATGTTCAGGTATCAGACGCTGTACCAGCTTGGTGTACTCATCTCTCGATCCTCCTTGTGCTGCCTGAAGATCAGGAAACTCTGGATTCTCAGTGTGCTGCAGGTGAGAAATGCAGTGCTGAACATACGCGCGGGGGGGGGGGGATCTCGGTAGCGACCGGACACCGATCCACTGCATCCATCTTTTATATACAGTCTGTGTTCTGATCTCGGGCTGCACGATTACGGCCAAAACGAACATCATGATTGTTTTTGATCAGTATTAAGATCACAGCTTTTCATGTAAACAGAACACTGCCTTCACATCCATGTTGTGCTTCATTTCTGCTAATGTACAAACCTCTGCAGCAAGATGAATTGGTCCTCCTTATTCACCTGTATTCAGTGCATCGCTTAGAAGAAAAAATATAATGCAAATAAAATTATGCCAAAAGGAGGTTTCTAATTTTAGAGATATTGCACAGAGATATTTGGAGATATTCTGATCACTGTTGTCATAGATCAATAAATACATCTTGTAATAGCTGAACCTACGTGAAGAGCAAGCAGTTTGGGTTGACATCTGTTGTCTTACTAGAAAGACTAATCAAATATGCCTGAAAGCTTTTAGGTCGGTGCCCAGGGCTGTGCAGGTCACAGTAACAGGTCCTTTGTCATATTGTGTGGCACCGGCACAGACACAGCCCAGGATGTGTTGGAAAAACTTGGATTTGTTATGATGTCATACAGTAGTGAATGGAGAGCACTTTTACATATTTAGAGATCCAACCCAACTCTTCACTGTGCAGGCTGAGTTTCTCAGAGCTTCCTGTTAAAGTGCCGTTTCTCTCTCCTCTCCACAGGTGGTCAATGCGGTGTTCCTCTACTTTGCTGTACTTTACCAGTTCCTGCCCAGTGCCTGGGTGGTGTTTGCTATTATCCTCTATGAGGGTCTGCTGGGTGGAGCTGCATATGTCAACACCTTCCACTTCATCAGCAAGGAGGTGAAGTCATCTCTCTGTGGCCTGCTTTGTTACTTTGGGTTTCTAAAGCAGCTGTTTGCCCTTAATGTAAATGCTAGCTTTCTCATTTAGTGCCTTACTCTCTGCTGCTCTCACTGTTTTTCCTCTAACAGACATTTTCATTCCGTTTTTTTTTTTTCCCAGGCTCTTGCACTTAGATTCCATTAGCATCCGGCTGTGTCATGAGAACAGCTTCAGAGAGCCACTAACTTAGCTTCAGACTGTAAAGCAGGGGGCATTGAGTAACAATTTAAGGTCAAGTTAGAGAAATTGTCCACAATATCATAAAGTTCCACATGAATTTTAATTCAGTGCAATATATACCTATTTCTTTAAGCGCTCTGCTTAAGTACATTTAATTTTAAATCAAATTATGGATACATGCACACTTGGCATATCTCAGTTTTAATTCTAGGAGATAGCTGTATGCTGCGGAGCTGTTTCCATTCTGCAGTAAGTGTGCATCCATCCTGGATTCTCTTCTCTTCTACAGGCTGAAGACAGACACAGGGAGTTCGCCATGGCTGCTGCCAGCGTTGGAGACAGTGTGGGGATAGCTCTGGCTGGACTTGCAGGTTTCTTTGTCCACAGTTACTTCTGCTCCCTATAACCAAGCCCACACACCGACCGGCACCAGGAATAAGCAAGACGTGGGCGTGTTTGATTTCTTTTCTTTCTTTTTTTTTTACTGGAAATGTGTTGGATATAAAAAGCAGACATAAAAAATTTACATAAAATGCCTGCATGAAAACACGACTCCCCATCCTGTGCTTGATGCATATTTATAGCTACCGGACATGCTGTGAGCAGCCATGATCACACACTAAGCCCAAACTCATGTGAGGAAAACTGTAAAGAAAACGTTGTTCTGCTGAGCGCAGTCACAGCGCTCTCCCTTCCTGTGGTTCACTGGAGGAAAGCTTTTAATGTGAAAGCAGGGCAGGATTTAAACGTGAATCTTTACTATTGAGGATGTTTATCTCTGTTATGACATTATTGTTGTTGTTTTTCCTTTTACGTTTTGTCTTCAAAATTAGGACAAAGCCAGAAAACCCAATTATTGAATCCAGCAATAATATTTTTGGTAGTTGAAATGATGGTAACAGTTGCTTATCTGAAGAAACTGAGTGAATAAAATGCTGAAGCTTGAGGTTTCTCAGTAGATATAATATTATGGTGCCTTTCTATAATTAGAACATGTTTAAATCAGGTTGTGACTTAACTAACATATTATTATTATCGTATTTGTCTTCTAGTTGTGGTGAAAGGTTTACATACACCGTGGGCATAAATGTCCTGGTAATTTTGGTTAAGGTGCACCTCGTTCAGATGCTTTTGGCAGCCATCAACAATCTTCTGGCATAATTCTGTCTGGATATTTGACCAAGCTTCCTGTCAGAATTGGCAGAGTTTGTATAAATTGGTTGGTTTCTGGCTCGCACACTGGCTTTTAATCACAGTCCATAAATTTTCAGTAGGATTGAGGTCGGGGCTTTGGGAAGCTTAATGAGCCATTTCTAAACAACTGCTGATGTTTACATGGGTACAAGTGTGCCACCACTTTATCAAGGTTGGAGGAAAACCCAAACTGTCACCCGCAGACGAGAGGAAATTATTTAGGGTGTTCAGAAACCACCAAGGCTGCCATGAACACCAGCAACACTGATCCCATTGAAGCCAGTTTTATCACCATGGACTAGGAGGGCCTGACCAGGAAACAAAGTTGCAACAGGACTGTGACAGCCGTACCTGCTGTCACCCACATTAAAACTGATCAGGGTTGGTAATTGGTTTATATTTTTATTCTTAAAGTGTATTTATATATTTGTGTACCTTAGATTTTCAATTAATGCTTTAATTAGCCTGATTCCTTAGTTGACTGTTTGCAGTGCACACATTTAGTTAACCTTAGGTGTCAGTTTGGTATTTTGTGGTTAATATGCAATGGATTAATTTCTCTTTTGTTTAAGTTGTCAGTTTCTGCTGGAGGACCACAAGGAGCTCCAGCTGCCCTTCTCCTTATATGGCCGGCATAAACTCCTTAGTGGGTTTTACCATTTGTTTGTAAGGGGAGGGGGGAATTTGTTTTGTCATTCTTCTGTTTAGACTGTTTTGGCCAGTTGTAATAGTATTTGTTTAATTTTAAAAAGTACTTAGTATTCTGATTAGTATTTGTTTGTTAATTAAGTTTTGTTTGTGTTTGTTTGTTAGTTGTTTACCCCCTTGTGTTTGCCAGCAGTGGTCTGATCAGCCACTATTTAAGTTTCCCTCTTGTTTTAGTTGTGTTTGAGTTCCTACCTGAGTTGAAGTTTGTTTTGCTGACTTTTGTTCCGGGCCCAGCTCATCATTTTTTTTGGAAACAATTTTTGTAATGAATTACACATTTTTTGAAACCATTCAGTGGATTCCCGGCTGGTTTGTGTAAATCCCTCACAAGGACAATGATCCCAAACTGGTTTTGGAACTGAGTAAAACAGGCTAACATTAACCTGGAATCGTCTTCCCAAAAGCCCGACCTCAACCCTGCTGAAAATCTGTGGACTATGATTCAGAGACCAACCATGTGCCAGAGACCAACCAGTTTAAATGAACTCTACCAAGAAGAGCAGTCACATATCCCGACAGAATTATGCCAGAAGCTTGTTGATGGCTGCCAAAAGCATCTGATCAAAGTGCAACTTTAACCAAATATTAGTGGGAGTGTATGTGCAGTTTTACCCTGTGTGGATCAGAGAAAATCCAAAATGAATTCAAACTGGTGCACCCAATTCCTGTTTTTAAGCTCATTAAAGATGAGTGCAGTGCAATCATTCCACCCTGGAAAAAGAACCAATCTATGAAAAGCCTCGAATCACCAGGACATCCATGCACACGATGAGTGGATGGAAACCTTTGACTGCAACTGCACTTTTAACCTCTGGTGCAATTTAAACAGTTTTTTTTTTTTAAATAAAGCGACCAAAAATGCCTTCAATTATAAGTTTATCTCAAAGAAGGAAAAGGCTGTTTGCTTTATATTTAATATAATGTATATAATCTTTGGAAACTAAGTGTTCAGAGCTTTAACATGGCATTTGTTTCAGATTTCTATAACAAAAAGATGTAAATATGTGTGTTTTTGTAATGTGTGTCTGGTGCAACTGTGGATTTATTTTTTTCAGTCTGCAATCTTTCCCGTAACGTTATGGACACAAGTCGGCCACCGAAGACCAGGAGAAAACTAAGATGTGACACTGAGTTGATTTAATATCATTTTTGCTGACGCCATCATTCTGAAGTATTAAATTCCTGGATGCTTTTTTATTATTGATTGTTAAAACATTGTGGACCATTGGATGTTTTTTGTTTGTTTTTGTGTTTGCTTGTGGCTTCTAAAGTGGGACAGAAAACCTTTGAGACGTACTGGTTTAAAATGTTTGAATAAAGAATGTAATTTATGTCCTTTACACATTTGGTTCATTCATCCACCCCGTGTTCTCCTCCTTTCTCAGATGCAGACCGATGTGCACATTCTGACTGACATTTGAGTGACAGCCAGTATAAACATTCATCTACATATTTACTTTGATATACAGTGTGTATATATAAGAAACTGTTAAAAAATCACACTGCTAAACTATCTGCTAAAATATCAGAAAATGGCTGCAGAGTGGAGACTGTTCCCTGAAATACACTAAAGCTGCAGGTAAGGTTTGTAGGTTACCTGCTTTGTTTTCCCAACGCCGCCCTCCAAAAAATGATAATTAGGTTACTGTTCCATAATCAAAAATGTTTTTATCAAGCAGCTCACTGACGTCAGGACTGAGTTTTGTGCTAAACTTTGAGTTGAACTACATTTTCCCTCTTTGGAGAGATAGTGGACCGTAGCTCAAACTAGTTCACAAAAAAAATACAATATTGTGAAAATGTCATTATTTCTTTGTAATTACAAAGAAATTACTAATTCAGAAAGGTAAACCTTTCTATATTCTTTTTTCATCTCAAGTCAAATGTTTCAGAGCTTTTCTGTTTTACTTTTGATGATTATGGCTTATAGTGGCCTCTTGAATGGAGCCAGATGAGGTGGTTTGGACATCTGACTGGGATGTCTCCACTGCACCTCTTGGGAGAGGTATTCTGGGCATGTCCGACTGGGAGGAGGACCCAGGACATGCTGGAGAGATTATAACTCTTGGCTGGGCTGGGAACTCCTCGGTGTTCTCCTGGATAAACTGGAAGAAGTGCCTGGGGAGGGGGAGGTCTGGGTTTCTCTGCTGAGACTGCTGACCCTGCAACCCGGCCCTGGTAAACGTGGAAGAAGAAGGATGGATTCTTACAGCTCATGAAAATCACAAATCCAGAATGAAAGTATTTAAACAAACATTTGGAGTTTCAGCATGCAGCAAGAGGGGATTACACTGCCAAGCCCTCCACCTTTGACCTCTGTCTAATCAACACTGCACCGAACCCCTACAACCCTACCTGCGACCCCACCTGCGTATCCAGAGGAGGGCTCGAAATGAAATACTGTATTTCTGACTTTAATCCATAATTATCAAAAATAAAACAAAAAGTATTTAAATAAGTTATATGTACTAAGTATAGAATTTAAAGTTTTCCCTTTTTGAATTAAATTACTTAAAAAAAAAACTTTCATGCATTAGTAAGCGGCCTGCCTCTGCGCAGTGAACGGTGAGTTGGCCAGACTGAGTAATGCGCGTCCCCTATACCGGAAGTTACAGTGGAGTTGCCAGTGTTAATGAGCACGGTAGGAGTGAACCGGCAAAGACGAGACCGGGGGAAGAAGAGGGGCCAGTGAACAGCGAATGCGCCCACGATCCATGGAATGAAAGACATTAACGTTGGTTTCTTAACATTTTTCTCCCGCTCTCCGGTTTTACGTTTTCGCGTTGAGTCGTTTTTAAATTGTGCTGTTAGCATTCGCTAGCCTGCTGACGACGTTAGCAATAACCAGCGTTGACGCCGAATACCGAGTAAGTTAGCTCAGGTCAGCATCGCTTAGCCCGCTAACATGCAACATTTTGTTAACTAAGTTAACATCGAGTATGTGGGATTAGTGGATACCGGCTGTCAGACATTTTTGTTAAGCATCTGTTGAAATTCCCAAACAAAATGGTTGGCTAAGTTATC
This sequence comes from Australoheros facetus, assembly GCA_030220045.1. Classification (NCBI taxonomy): domain Eukaryota; kingdom Metazoa; phylum Chordata; class Actinopteri; order Cichliformes; family Cichlidae; genus Australoheros; species Australoheros facetus. Next base: position 9,334 of record JASGAU010408460.1, read on the forward strand.
AAAGAATCAGTTGTTCGCTGACGTCGTTAGCGGTGATGTAAGCTAACGTGCTAATATTAGCTTACTGTTAAGTTACGCCCGAGGCCTGAGGTCCCCTTACGGGGAACAGCAGCTTTCTGCGGGGGACTGTTTGTCTGTGTTGCGTGTAAACAAATCTGTCTTGTGAGTTTAATAGTTGGCCTGTTAAGTTGGCGTTTAGTTAGGAACCCCATTAAGGAGGACCGGGTCCGATTTGCCACACAGCGATCGTCAACTAAACAGGATTATCCGCCTACCAGGATGTTTTTTTTGTTGTTGCATTGTTTAGCTCGGAATAACAACAGTTGTATAACATCATTTGTATTTTCTCTCTGCAGTTCCTCATTCGTAGCAGTACCCTGACGTTTAAAGGCTGAAGATCCCCGTCTGCCTTCGAGAAAGTTGCTGTTTTGGCTGTTCGCTTTTGGAGGCTCATATTTAAGCGAGCCCGGTGTGTGACTGCGGTGCGTGAGCAGCTCTCCCTATGTGTGTGACAATGGGGGACATCAGTGACCTGGACCGACAGATAGAGCAGCTCAGACGCTGTGAGCTCATCAAGGAAAACGAAGTCAAAGCACTGTGTGCCAAAGCCAGGTACGAATCAGGATGCTGAGAGTAAAACCACAACTTGGAATTTCTTTAAATTTTACACCCTTGAGTCTCGGTAGAAAACTGTTGTTTTATGTTTCCATACTAACGAGGTTTTTCCTACATATCAAAAATCTTGGTCCAACTAAGAAGGATATTATATTCAAAGGGAAATCTCCAGGATTGTGATTTTTTAAAAAGAAAAAAAATTTTTTAAAAGTATTTTTCAATTGAGGGTGAAATTTAGTTCAGTTTAAATATATTTTTGTATATAAAATGACCCAAAGTAACATTCATAACTTTCCTTTAACAAAAGGGGCACAGACTCTTTACCCTCACTATATGCAGACCCATAGCTGCTTCCAGCTGCTCCCTTGTCACAAGGGGTCGTCACAGCAGGTCACTCCACCTGTTCAGTTTGGCAGTTTTAAACCAGGTTGCCTTCCGGACGCAACTCCAAAGGGGAATTAACTTTATGCAGGCCCGTTTTGAGCCTGGAAGAATCCGGATAAGACTTCTGGACACAAACTGCAGTATAGGATTATTAAATTGACTTTCTTTACTTACCTTTTGTCAACCAATCAATTGCTTCTGGTTATTATTAAATAATCATGTGACTCGGGGATGAACTAATCAATGAGCAAACACGAAAAGTACATATGGCCAATTCTGCATAGCTTTTTATAAATTTTATATTGTTTTTATTAATTGTTTTATTGTCCATGTTGGTTTTTTTGTGTTACCTTACTGTATGTATTGGATTTTAGTGGTGCTGTTGTACTGTGCAGTTGTACCCTTTTCACTTTAAACAGAGTCAGATTTCTACCAAGGGAGATGAAGGATCTTGATCTTGGTAATAGGGAAGCTTATCAGTCCAGTCTTAAATCTGAAAGAGTGTTCTGGTTGGTGGAGGAGCTTAGGCCTCACCAACTCCGTCATTGAGCTTCAAAGGTGACGGCAAAAAGTCACATGTTTCAGTTTGTTTGTTTTTAAGTTGCAATCACATTTGGTTTTAAATAATGTAACTGTGTGCAGTCTGGGTTGTTAATCAGCTCTGTTTCTGGAGTCAAAATTAAAGACACACCAGAAAACAGTGGATGTGGCCACTAGGGGGAGCTTGTTTCATCTTCCTGAGCCGTACATGAAATCATAGTTGAACGTATACGTGTGCTGTATTGGTTACTTATTTGTCTGTTTTATTCTGTTTTTAGAGAAATTCTGGTTGAAGAAAGTAATGTCCAGAGAGTAGATTCTCCTGTTACGGTAAGTAACCTGTTTCGACTGTTTGCTCAGAATTTGCCTGCGCTCAGTCAAATGTGGTAATAATGTTTCTCCCGTTATTCCTTACAGGTTTGTGGGGATATACACGGGCAGTTCTATGACTTGAAAGAACTTTTTAGAGTAAGTTTTTTTTCTTTTTATAAACTTATTATATTATATTGCAGTGTTTACTTGTGATGCTGGACAGAGATCTTATTCTGATGCTGCAATTACAATAATGAACAGTACTACTAAACAGAGGGTTGTTATTTGGAACGATTTCAACTTCTTCCGTTTGATACCAGTGCCTTGACTTTGGGTCTCTGACAATACAGAGTACCGATTCAGTACCAGTGTTAAAGGTAGAACTCGTGTTCCTCACTCTTGAGGAAGATCCTGGGTGTCATTCTTTGTGTAAGGCAACATGAGACTCAGCTTAAACATTGCTTTCCTACATTTTTAAAATAACAACATGCATATATTTAAGAATATAAATTCAGTGAATAGATATTAGTAAAAAAAAAACTGCACGATGACTAAGATAAAGTAGGAAAAAAATCTATTTACTCAACTCATTGATGTGGATGAGTTTCATTTCAGCCCACTGAGAGTGTTTAATTTGACCACTAACAGTGGTACTCACAGTATTTATATTGTTGACGTGGGGACTTGTAAAATTCCCAGTATGCATCTGTTAAACTGCTTCTTCATTTTTTTCCACGTGACAGGTGGGCGGAGATGTCCCGGAGACAAATTATCTGTTCATGGGTGACTTTGTGGACAGGGGGTTCTACAGTGTGGAGACTTTTCTTCTGTTGCTAGCTCTTAAGGTACATGTGAAGTTTGTCTGCCCAGTGCAGAGCTACAGGAGCCACAGTTTGTACATTTACTTTCCCATGGGTTGTCACAGCAAACTCATGAAATTCCCTTCTCTTCATCTTTCTGTGTCCACTGCGCTCCTCAGGTGCGCTATCCAGACAGGATCACCTTGATCCGGGGAAACCACGAGTCCCGGCAAATCACCCAGGTCTACGGCTTCTACGACGAGTGCCTCCGCAAGTATGGCTCAGTCACTGTCTGGAGATACTGCACAGAGATTTTCGACTACCTGTCGCTCTCTGCTATCATCGATGGAAAGGTTAGAGACATTGTTCAGATCGTTTTTCTTTGAAATGCACTTAATTCACATATGTAATTCTTTTTTTTTCTTGAACATGTTACTTTTAAAACTCCCTGTGTAAAATTTGCTGTTTGATTTGTTTTGATGCAATTCTGTGTCTTTAGATCTTTTGTGTGCACGGGGGCTTGTCTCCCTCCATCCAGACACTGGACCAGATTCGGACCATTGACAGAAAACAGGAAGTGCCCCATGACGGGCCAATGTGTGACCTACTGTGGTCAGACCCTGAAGGTATGTACAGACTCTTAACTTGAAAATGTAAAGAGAAACAGCAGTGAGAGGATTTCAGTCTGATATACAGCAGTGTATAATGGACATGTTTGTGTGACCAGTTTCTCTCTGCTCTCAGACACCACAGGGTGGGGGGTGAGTCCCAGAGGTGCCGGCTACTTATTTGGGAGCGACGTGGTGGCTCAGTTCAACGCTGCCAACGACATCCACATGATCTGCCGAGCTCATCAGTTAGTCATGGAGGGCTACAAGTGGCACTTCAATGAGACGGTGCTCACTGTGTGGTCAGCACCCAACTACTGCTACAGGTACATGGCTACATTAATCTCAGATATTGTGAATGGGAAAGGTTGTCCTCATCACATAGTGATTTGGTCACTGAAATATTCCATATTCATATTGTCACTAATAGAAGCAGTTGCTGGGGAGTTAAAATGTGCAGCGTTAAGTTCCCAACACTATAGAGACATACCTGCTGTGTAGAGACTTGCCACACAACAGAAGTTGGACCGTGTTCAGCTGAATTGGCCACTCGCGCTCACATTCATGGTGGATTACTTTTGTAAATGGAGTGTTTGCTCTGTTTACCTTACTGTTGTAGAAATATGAAATGTTGCCCCCATGATAAATGAGCATTAAAAGCTGTGGTATAATGTTTTTGCTTCTCATAATGCTTCGTAAACGTCAGTCTGCTGCTTCACCACATTGGATTTGTGAGCATGTAGCTCATCTGATGTGTATATATGAGCCTCACTGGCTGCTTCGTTCAGACAGGTCTGAACTTCTTGGGTCTTTTATTTGTTTTTTGCCTTGGAGCAAAAGTGGACTGCAATCGAGTGAATGTGTCACTATTTTGGTCTCTTTTGTTTACATTTGAAAGCGCCTTTAATTGGTACTAATGATGTGTACAGAGTGTGTTTATTGTTTGTTTGTGGGGTTGTTTCCCAACTATTTAAAACAGTTTGAAACTATACAAAAGAAATTATATAGGATCTGATTTTTTTGCATAAATATCTATTTTATTTATTTGGCACTGACCGGGGAATTTAGGTTTCCATTTTGTGTTCTTCTGTAACACCTTATCATGTATACACAGATATGGGTGGATGGACAAATACACAGCTTAACATTATGACCACTGACTGGTGAAGTGAACGACACTGATGCATCATGGTACCTGTTACAGAGTGTGGGAGATATCAGGGAGCACGTGGACACGTTGTCCTCAGAGTTGATGTTAGAACCAGAACAAATGTACGGATTTGAGTGAGTTTGATCAGGGCTCAGCCGTGATTGATAGATGACTGGGTCAGAGCATCTCCAAAACTGCAGCTCTTAGGAAGTACTCCCGGCCCGGTGCGGTCAGTGTCTATCAAAAGTGGTCCGAGGAAGGAACTGTGGTGAAGCAGCGACGGGCTCATTGATTCATGTGGGAAGAGAAGGCTGCCCCGTGTGGTCTGATATTAGGCAGGTGGTCATAATTTATTTATTTAAATCTACATTTATCATGTTCAGTTAATAGGAAAAAGGTCTAAAACAAAATGAACCTGACCTTTTCACATCTTGAGTAAAAAACAACCGTTAAGTTTCTCAGTGATTCATGACGTGTATGGATAGACTGATAGGACAAAAATGACTGTGATAAGATTGTTTGCCCATATTACCCGGCTCTACGTTGTGCTTACGTCACTGAAGGAGGGGGTACAAACCCAGCTGAGTGACAGTCTAGCTTTGAATGTTTACACAGAATGACTGAACTGAAGGTTGATGGAGGTCAGCTGAACTGAACTGTGGTTAGATTCTCCAGCTCGCACTGTGTGTTCAGACCAAATGCAAAGTTGTATGGGCTGGGATTACATGTAAGGGCTATAAAAAAAAAAAAAGACATCACACCTGTCTGTGCGAAAGTGATTCAGGTGTGAGTTACTCGGTACGAGTTGATGTTGTCCTCAGGCAATAGCTGTGCAGCTCTGCACACAGGTGGAGAGAAGAGGACGACACTGGAGTTTTACATGAAGAGAACGTGAAGTGTGTCTTTACTGGTGGGAGACTCTGAATCAGCAGGGTGTAACTGACTCGTATAAGTTGTCACATTTGTTTGAATTTAATAATAAATAAAAGAAAAGATTCCCAGCGCTCGGGCCTGGTGGGGAGTCAGCTCAGGTCTTGTGGCCTGAAATGTTTGAAACTGTGCTAATTAAATGTGCACGAGGCTCTTTTTGTGTGGCGATATCTAATCTCACTAACCAATCGTCTGTTCCTCTCCTGACTATCAGATGTGGCAACGTGGCAGCCATCTTGGAGTTGGATGAGCATCTACAGCGGGAGTTCATCATATTTGAAGCAGCGCCACAAGAGACCAGAGGAATCCCCTCCAAGAAGCCAGTAGCCGACTATTTCCTGTGAAGTCTTCGAGCAGACAGCCACGACGCATCGAGATCTTCAGTACCATTTCACGCCAGCCGCCCTGCATCCTGCTGCTGGACCGTTCTGTCAGTGTGAACTCGGAGCAGTTAGACAGAAACCCTGCGAAGCGAAGCTCCCGCACAGCTTCAGCGTGAAGAGCTGGATTTTTTGCCCTACTGCCTAAGCCTGACAGAGCAGTCACTGTGAAAGGTGCAAGGACGGGGTGGTCAATGGGCCCATGACTGTTGTCACTTCTCTTCAGCTACATAAAGATGGCCATTTCTTTGTTCTCTCCTTCATTTCCATTTGTTGTCTTCACTCTGTAGATATGACTTTCTCCCTTCCTGGCTTAGCTTTCACTACACTTGTAGTTGTTTTTCCCCTTTTTCTTTTTTCATTTTTCTATGATGAACATTGTCATTGGTCCCAGAAGTATTTGGAAGGGTTTTTTGTTTTGTTTTTTTCCAAAAAAATAAAAAATAAAGCAGCTGGAGGAAACTTCAGTTTTTCATTTAAGAAATTCCTTCAGTGCATACCCCGTCTGTGCTTTTGATTTTTGTATAATTGTTACTGCCAGGATTAAACGAAATGCCCTCCCTCCCTCCCTCTTTATTTGCTCATATGTTTAACTGTCACACGTACTCCTATTGAACATACCAGAGCTGCTGCTCAGCATCATCACGACTTAACACCAGAAATGTAATGACTCCCACCCCGGGTCACGTATTAACCGTTGTTTTCTCTCTTAATTTCTTTTATCTGCAAATCTCTGTAGGTTTGTCAGTTTTGATATTGTGAAAATAAAGGTTTTGTATCTATGCTTATTAACTGGTATTAATTCAATGACACCTCCATATATGGTTACAAATCCACAGCTGTGTCACAGTATCTGAGTTTGTTAAATTGGACCTGTTGAAGCATTAGATTAAAAAAAAAAAAAAAATCCCTATGTCTAAAATCTGCTCTATTGTCAAAAGCCAAACATACTGTATTGTGAAAATATAATTCTTGGTTTGGATACTGAAAAAAGTGCTAACAGTGACAGTCCCGTTTACTCCTACGTTGAGCCCCCCCGGGTACAGAAAGGCTGCTTTGGTCAGGAAGGGGTCAGCTCCGGTTTTATTCACGCAGGAATAACTGCTGCATCCGGGGGAAGGTCGAATGAACCAAGTCATTTTTGTGGGTAACAACAGAGACAGACGCCTGACTCGCAGTCCGGTGGCTGACACGGAAATGCAGGCTGCAAACGGCACAGGCACGTCTGCCGCCTGACAAGTTTTAAGGCTAGTTTTTCTAGCTCGACCAAAACCGCTTCCCCTCCCATGTGCAAAAGCTCCGAAGACAGCCGGTACTTCCGAAAAAAGGGAGCGACGCCCGGAAACGAGAGCACTCCCTCCGTTCAGCAGTTTGTCGGCACGGTGTGGACCGGCAGCTTGGGAGACGGTACGCACGGGAACAGGTAGGCTGTCTTGACCTGTTTGCAGGAATGCTCGCGGATGAGTATCAGCAGCGTAAATTCCTGAGCCGCACACTGAAAGCTCTGCTGCGGAGGACCGACGAGAATCCGGACCGCTTCAATTACTTCCCGTGATAAAAGTTCCGTGTATCGTCGTCCTGCCACGACCACTCACAACCAGACCGACGCTGACTGGAACATCAGCCGGTCTCTGTTACTCACACAAATGTTTTGTTTGCTAATTTGTTTGATTTTATTGCCCGCGTGCCCATGTCGCCTGCAGCGGCACGCGACAGTCTTTTGGAAATGATCACAGTTACGGTTTCCTCCCGTTTCCGCAAAATTGGTTTGGAAAAGAAGTAATTTCTATTCACATGATTAAATAATGACGGTGTTCTGATAAATTCGGCACACAGATATTTGATATTTCCCATTGTTCTCTCCTGGGTAATGTTGCGAAATCCGTTAAGGTGGCTCCTTCAAATCCATAAATCCAGTGGCTTTGACAGTCATTTTTCATGCAGTTATTCAACACTGTACGAACCTCCCCCCACATTACTCACAGGCCTCCTGGTGTCACAGCAGCAGCCATGCAAACAAAGCCAGAGTAATGCACAGTTTTTTAAATACTGCTGCCGAGGATTGTGTCGGAAGACTGGTGAGAAGTTTGTGCAAAAAGTGTTCAAGAGTTACTTTTGTAAACTGCACAGAGGAATTTAAAATGCAGATTTTTATACCCACAACTAGACATTTGCTATAATTCATTATTCACCTAATACAGCTGTTGTAATGTGTCACTATTTACAGCCAGAATGAGTAATGGATACACACTGAGTTGAGGAAACGAGATGTTAGTAATGATTGTGATTGACAGTTTTAAAATAGGAGTCTGTTATGGCAGTTACATCTTCCTGGGAAGAAATAATTTTTGCTTGTTTTTCTGTCTTGTGAAGCTTCTTTGTGTGTGCTGCGGTGGAAAGGATGGACGCCCAGAGTCAGGTTTTGGAAAGGCTGCGTTCAGCATTTCAGTCAGGTGTCACCATACCGGAGCAGTTTCGCCGGACGCAGCTCAACAGCCTCGTGTCCATGATCAAAGACAATGAGGAGCAGATTGTAAATGCGCTGCACAAAGACCTCGCAAAGGTACAGGAGTGTGCTCAACCTGTTACACACAAAACACGTGACTGTCGTTCCCCAACACGTAATTATGCAACGAAAGCCTCAGGCCGTCACTTGTCCTGCGGTCATGATGATGTTGCAATTTTTTTTCCCAGTCTGGAACAGACCTGTGTGAAACTGCTAAACAGTTTCTTTTAACACAGCTTAGTGAGAAGAGTTCTGCTTCGGTGATGTGTTCGCAAATAATTGTACAGTTTGTGCGTTATTGTCTGCTGTTGTTGTTGCTGTCGTTGCACATTAGCCAAAGTTTGAGGCCATCCTGTCTGAGGTGGAGATAGTGATGAACGAGCTCCATTACGTCCTCAGTAACCTCACAAGCTGGATGCAGCCGGAGTATGTCAGCAAAAACCTGGTAGGTTAAAAAAAATGACTTATTAATATTGGGTGTGTGTGTGTGTGTGTGAGAGAGAGAGTGTGTGAGACCAGCTAAAACAAAACACCAAAAAAAGAGGAGACATTACACAACTGCCTTCATGGACAGAGTAGTACCCGTCATGACACGCGAGCTGTCCTGACATCCTTTTTCCTGCAGAGAGAAATTCCTGGCAGCTCCCGAAGAGGTTTCAGGAAATCCACCGGTGCTGGAGCAATGAGAGAATGAATGTAGCAAATCCACTCTGAATGCATTTATTAGGAAACAACTGTTAAACAAGTAGAGCGTACGCTGAAAGGAGACGTGTTGGCTTTCACCAGTCAACCCACAGCAGCTTTATTTCTATAGAAGGCTGGCACTGGATGAGCCAGCTAAGCTGCATTGTTTTGGCTCGGCCTCTGCTCCGCGTAGCTACATGTATGTGGAGACATTGACCCCAAATAAATTCCCACTCCTTTCTAGAGAATAAACATTTGTTTCTAAGGATGCCAGAGGACGAGAAGCTTAAAATGACAAACACTAAAGATTTGATTGATTTCCATTTCTATAAGGACAGTTACTGTAATCTTGGGTGTTTGTTTGTGGTGGTAATTGCTTAGCTTAGCTGAAATTATCCCATCACATGAGTATGAACTGTTACCCAGCAAGATTATATCAAACTGTGCAACGTGTGTTGTACAGCTGTTCATTTTAGTGGCGTTATTGTTATTTTTTCTCTAACACTTGTGGACAAGAATGCAGCATATTCGTCTAATCGTTGTACTAATGTTCAGAAACAACATTAATTTTTGCCTGAAAAAGTCTCACAGACTCGCTGTTGTTACTGCACACGGACCGATCCCGTTCAGGTCCGAGGCTCGTCCTGGTCAGGAAAATAACAGCGTGTGAATCTTTGCTCTCAGAGAAAGCAGACTGCTGCAGTCTGAAAACCCTTTTCTTGCTTCATAATTTAATTTAATTTTTTTTGCTAATCTTCAGGCCACAAAGCTCGATGACTGTTTTGTCCGGAGGGAACCATTCGGAGTCGTGTTGGTCATCGGGGCGTGGAACTACCCCATGCAACTTCTGATCTTACCCATGATTGGAGCCATTGCTGCAGGTAGTGTCCACGAACACTCCTTTTATGATATCTAATTCCTAAAAGCTGCCAGAAACCACAGTTCTCGTGTTCCAGTAAAACTGATGAAGCAGGTACTCAGAAAAATGTTACGGCGTGGGGGGGGGTTATATCAGTTTGTGTGAAGGCAGGTGAGGTAAATGATAAGAAATTATAAGCATAAACCGAAGTCGTGGAGGACGAACCTGGTGAGTAAACACAGACGAGCTCTATGCAGTTTCTAACCTATTAGAAGCATTTCAGATGATGTCGGGTGGTTTGTTTGTTAATGGTGGAATAAAGCACAGAGAGGAAAAAGTCACATTTTATTTATAGCACCTTTCAAGATAAATATCACAGTGTTTCACAACAAAAGTGCAAAAATAAATAAAATAAACCACAAATGACCCAAAGCCAAGTTTCAAAAGAGGAGCTTTTAGCTGCTTTTTAAAGAGCTCATTGTGTGATGCAGAGCCAGCAGGCCCTGATCATTAAAGCTCCCTGAGGGGCTTTGTCCATGCAGACCTCTAAAAGTCAAACCGCACTCTTGAAGTGGACTCTGCAGCTAACGAGGAGCTGAATCAGCAACCGTGTGACTCGTGAATACTTGGCGGACTTAGTCAGAGGCGTTTCAGGGAGGTTTGTTAAGACGGGCGCACAGTGAATTGTGATAATCTAGATGTAATGAAACAAAGGCATGAATAACAATTTGACAACCCAGACTGAACTTGGTAATATGTAAGTGATAAAAGCAGGAGCGAACCTGACCATCCAGAGTGAAAGCTGAGCAGATGTGGTGAGGGGACCACATCTGCTCAGCTTTATTAACATGAAAATGTACCCATGTCACTTCAAATGTCTTTACTTGCTGCCTGTTGTTGATGTCTTTGAATAGGAAACTGTGTGGTCATCAAGCCTTCAGAAGTCAGCGCCGCCACAGACAGTCTGATGGCAGAGCTCATCCCCAAATATCTGTCTAAGGTCAGATAACTGTCAGCTCATATATGACAATATCAACCAGAGGTGACGGGCAGCAGAGCGTCCTCTGTGGAGGTTGCTGGGAGTAGGATCTGGACTGGTTTACTGACCGCCCTGGTTTATAGATTTTTGGAATAGCCAAATAGAAAAGCTTGAACAGGAAAACGGTGATGTTGAAACAAGTGTATTGAAATGTAAGGTCTTCTAGTTCGTGAAAGTTTGTCTATGTGGCACAAAAGTAGAAACAGCTGTAAGCCTAGACGGGTTTGCCAGTGACCTTGAAAGGTTAATGATGTGCATCAAGCTTTACATTCATTACATAAAATAATGATCGAGCTGTTGATTTGACAGGACTGTTATGCAGTCGTTCGCGGTGGGGCAGAGGAGACCAAAGCCCTTCTGAAGAATCGATTTGACCACATCTTCTACACAGGTAAGCACGTCAGAGCGCACGTCAGGAATTGATCATGGACCAGAGCCAAAGCAGCTCTGTATGCTGACAGGTTTAGACAATTATGAGCTGTTGAGTAATGTTTATCAATAGTATGGATAGCAGCTCTTCTATTGTTTAATGACACACATTTCTCCTCATTTTCCTGGCTGACTTGATACCACTGAGCTGTAGATCATCTCTTTCCATTTTGGGAACTGACTCTTCCGCGCTCTCTGTTAGGTTCTCAGGCCGTGGCACGCATCATCCTGCAGGCTGCTGCGATCCACTTGACCCCCGTGACCTTGGAGCTGGGAGGCAAGTGCCCCTGCTTAATTTACGGTCGGGTGAATGCCTCTGCCGCCGCTCACCGCTTGGTGTGGGCCAAGTTTTTCAATGCTGGCCAGAGCTGCGTGGCGCCGGACTACGTCCTGTGCTCTGCAGCCACTCGTGATGCGCTGCTGCCTGCGTTGCGCCAGGTCCTGGAGGATTTCTACGGCAAGGAGATTCAGAAGTGCCCGGATATGTCACGCATTGTGTCACCTAAACACTGGACTCGTGTGATGGGGCTGCTCGAGAGGACCAAGGGCAAGGTGGTCGTGGGAGGAGAGCACGACCAGGAGGACAGATACATAGGTGGGTTCAAAAGCACTTGCATTTGGAGCATTTGGTGTAGGCGTGTTCTCAGCTGGCAGGTAAATATTCACCTTCAAATAAACCATGCATGCAGTTTTACACCAAACGCTCACAACATTAAAAATACCTTGGATCTGGACAGTGTGGAGACCAGGTCACCACTTTAAGTGCTTTGTCACATTGTTGAGCTGCTCTCGAACAGTTTTTCTGGTGTGATGGGGCACATTGTCCTGTGTTGTGACTGATTGGTGTGTAGCTCATATTTGTGTGTAATGTTTACAAGAACAAACGATCAAATCATTGGCCTTCTTTGAGCAGTGACAGTTTGCTCAGCAGAAGATCCACATGTAAAATTCCTGCTGTGGAAAAAGCGCAGCCACAGCCCAGCAGGGAGCACCGCCCCGCTTTTAAGCACAAACAGAAATTCTTGCTGGTCTTCAGCTTTGAGACAAATGTAGTCTCACTTTTTCTTAAAGCACCCTCTGATATTAGAGCTCAGATATCAGCTGATATTAGCTGTTTGCAGATTTATCTGGATGTGCATTTATAATGGCTGATAAATGAAAAAGTAAAGAAGAAACGGGAGAAATGCCCTGCAACCATGTTATGCATGTTGGTGTTCCACAGTTTGCCCACCAGAGGGCATTCTACAACATCACAACAATCAGCTGATCTGAGCAGTTGGTCAGAGTGTAAACAAGTAATTGACTTTTTGTGACAATTAAACAAGATTATTTTTAAACTGCACTGTCATGTTTTCTTAGTAAAGGCTCATAAGTAGTAAAATTTATTATGATTATTATTTATTATCATTAGTAAAATTTGTTTTGTTTTTTGTTTTTTCTGTTTGAAAATCACCAAATATCAGCATCGGTTTAAAAGTCCTATACTGGTGGAGCTCTGCTCGATACGATCACTGCTGAATCAATGACTGCCAGGCAACCCAAAACCACCACTGCTATGACCGTGCTGCAGCTGGAGAAGCTCTTGCTGCGTACCATATACTGTTATTGGACAAACGGCTGTTTCTTCACATCGAGCAGTTGCAGCGTGTTAGTCTGAGGTGTGTGTGTGTTGAGTGTGAGCTCCAGCACAAGCTGAGACTTTCACTTTCCAAATCTTCTTTCCATGCAGTTAAAATATTTTATCATCTATTTCTCATCTGTAAACAGATGATGCATTTGTGATACGATGCCCATTCTCAGCTGTGGGAGTCCAGCAAGTAAATGATACTGATGTAGAAAAAAAGAGGTTTCTGTCGGGCTTCAGTTTTGCCTGATCATGCAGACCTCTTTTTCTCTCACACTCTAATATTGCACTTTTTTCCGTGCCAGGTTTTCTCTGCAGCGCGCCATCGTGTTCAGTCCACGAGGGACTGTGTAAGCAGACACAGTGATTGTGTAGTGGAAAACTTAACAAATGGATTCATGTGTATTTTAGTAACCAAGTTACTGCGACAAACCAGGCTACGTGGTAACACTATTTATTAGTTTTGTGAGTGAGATCATTAACTACTACTTCTTTCAGCCACTCGCTTCAGGGGTCACCACAGCTGATCGTCTGCCTCCATCTGACCCTATCCCAGCATCCTCTGCTGTCACACTTCTGTGGTCTTCCTCTTCCTTTGTCTTATCTATAAATGACTACAGCTGTAAAAATCATGAATTATTTTCCATAAAATATCTTAAGTCTGAATTTGCTTGACTGAGGAAAAATGCATGTATAAAAGAATATTTTCTCCTGTCTTTCCTCAGCTCCCACAGTGGTGGTGGATGTAGCTGAAGACGATGCTCTAATGACAGAGGAGATCTTTGGCCCCGTTCTGCCCATCCTCACTGTTGAGTCTCTGGAGGAAAGCATCAACTTCATCAGCAGAAAAGAGAAGCCGCTGGCCCTCTATGTTTTCTCAGATGAATCCTCTGTAAGAACTCTGCAGGCTCCAACGTCTGAGCTACAACAGCATCATTTAGTCTCTTAGCCTACATTGTCGTTCTTTCTTTAAGGTGGTGAAGAAGGTGCTGGAAAACTCAAGGAGTGGAGGATTCTGCTCTAATGATGCAATTATCCACATGGCCCTGCCAAGCCTGCCCTTCGGAGGTGTAGGTACGTGTCACGCTGGCCTAAAGCTTATAGGAGTGGCAATCAGCTGATGCAGTCATATGCATGACCAGTTTTCACTCTTCTATCCAGGGAACAGTGGTTTTGGTCACTACCACGGTCGCTGGGGCTTTGAGGCGTTCAGTCACCAGCGAGCCGTCATGCTGCGTGGTTGGACTTTGGAAAAACTCAACGCCCTGCGCTACCCCCCATACAGCGACAGCAAGTTGGGCTGGCTGCGCTGGACCACCTCGAGCAAGAGCAGCTGCTCACTTATGTGATGGCAGGCAGGCAGAAAGAGTGTGAGTGTGTGTGAGAGCTGTTGAGCCATGGGCTACATTAATGTTTCTGTAATAAGCATTAGTAAAAAGGTAATAAGCTCTTCAGTCTGTATGGATTTAAACACTGATTTTATTTTTAGATTTCAAGACATTCAAATGTAACAGTTTCAATGTTTAAGAAGTTGCTTTGAGTTTCTTAGTTATGACATTAAAATGCATAATGGTTTAACTAACTTATTTAAAAGGACTCCGTCACAGAGGCTTAAGCCTTGATTATACTTCGTCCACAAGTGCGCTCGGATCAGAGTGAGGAAAATTAGGCCATCAGACAGTGAGCCAAAGATCCATGCAGACGTCCACGTGCCTGCATGTTGACTGTGACCTCGCAGACTTGTCTGCAGAGAACTTGCAGTACAATGCACCAAATATGTAAGAACCACAGGCAGTGGACTTCAAGTGGACTTGAAAGAAGTATAACCCCTCTGGACACCTCCAGTCGTTGGGCAAAAATGTGTATTCCCCAACTGGTTAGCAAGTGGCTACTGGCTGTTGCTGGCTGCACCAAAAACCATGTTGTGATGGCTTTTTGGCCATTAGCAGATTGTGAACGTTCTCTGTTTGTATCACAGTTTCACAACCACTTAGCAAGTAGTGTTTGCAGACAGGCCAGCATTGTCCATGGCACTCTGCGAGCAACAAAAAACAATCGCAAGGAGGTTCTCAGTGCAGCAACATATGCCACATGTTACCATAAGCTACGCGACCAATTTTGCCTAGTGACAGCAAGCATCCTCCAGCAATCCCTCCTCAGCCGGTCAGGGAATACACATTTTCCCACAGCGACTGGTGGTTACCAGCCAGGTTTTCGGCCTGTGTGGCTGGGACCTGAACCTTTTACTCTGCTATTTAGATGCTTTAAGGTTATTACACACTCTTTAGGCTATTGTTAGTAGTACGCTATTCTTTTTGTGGTTACTGGGTCTAAATAGAGATTAGTTCCTTATTTTGGTTAATGAATGTATTATGCACATAATAACTATCTTTCTTTTTCTTTTCTTTTTTTTGCAGCTCCCTCATCTGAATTAAGCACTGTTGTGAAGGTTCATTCAAAAAATTAATAAAAATGTAATTAAACTTTTTTATTGGTGAAGCAGAAAAAAGATGAAGTCAGCTCTTTTGAATTTATTTTTTTGCATAACGAAAACAAAGTTTAATTTGCCTCACAAGACAACTGGATTCTTGTGGCCTATTTACAGTTGGTGTGGACCAATCAGCATCCTCTTACTGGCAGTTTCAGGTGTGTCTAAGGTGTAACGATACACACAAACACGCGATTGTTCATTCAGTCACCTGCCCGGTACCTTTTGAAAGTGCTTGTCCCAAAATATCAGTTTCCTGTGCTATCTTAAAAAGATAGCACAAAATCTCTACTGAAATGCGTCATAGCTGCATCACTGACTTAATAGCTTTCAAAGCTCAGAGTGCTGCTTTTTTTCCTCCTCTATGCTTTGTTGATCCTGTGGTTTAACTTCGCCTGTTAGACTGAGAGCTCCTTAAAGTCTCCTGCAAGTACTTTCTGAAGTGTATTTGGAAACCATCTGAAGTTAATGTTGTAAGAAACTGTCTCAAACAGGGTTTTGAAAAAATACTAAAATTAGAGTCAAATACAGAAGTCATTAGCAGGACTCTGGAGAACTTGACTGCGTACTGAGGAGGTAATTCAGCCATTTGACTCAGGTGTGTTGGATCAGGGACACATCTAAAAGCTGCAGGACACCGGCCCTCGAGGCCTGGAGTTGAAGAGCCCTGCACTAGCTAGTCTGGTTAGCAGGGTGCTAACCAATGCACAGATGCAGATATCTGCTAATTAGTGCTACGGAAGAGACCATTAAAATACTCTAATTTTTAAACCATTTTATTTGTCAGATAATTCCTTTCAAATGCTCTTCAGTGTAATTAGCAAAGGTGAAGCCTACCAGACAACTACTGTCAGAGGTAGCAGCCTACAAGTGCCAGCCACACCCTAAATTTAAAAAAACAAAAAAAAGAAGAAATCTATGCACCTTTTTTTAAAGGGGAAAACTACACCTGTTAACATGTATTTTAAGGGTTTAAATTTGGGAATTTTAATATGGGAGTCTATGGGAACTGACTAGCTATTGTAGCTAGCCTCAAGTGGCCACAAGAGGAACTGCAGTTTTTGGCACTTCCACGCTGGCTTGATTTGTCATTCCATTTACTCACCAGTGCTGCATTACAGTCGCCATCACCAGACAGCAGTGTTTAATGTTCACATCAATGGTGAACATTAAACACTGCGGTGTTCATTGATTATTTTGGTTTTTATGCTGAGATACACGGATAATCTGTCTGGCATGTAACCTGCACGTTTTAATCGTGTCAGCGTGATTAGTTTAAGGTCATCATTTCAGAATGCCCACCATCCATTTTTTTTTTTCTTAACTGCTACCGAACCAGGGTTGCAACTGGAGCCTATCCCAGCTTATGTAGGACAGGAGGCAGGGTGATTCAATTCAGTTTTATTTATATAGCGCCAAATCACAACAACAGGCGCCTCCAGGTGTATTTTTGTAAGGTAAAGACCTACAGTGAAGGGGGTACACTCTGGACAGGCAACCAATCCGTCACAACCAGCCGTTCACCCGCTTAGCCACTTTTTTCCAATCAAAATGCAAATGAAATACTGTTGAAATGTGAAACAAGAAGCAAAAAAAAGTAAGAGAGCTGACTTAAAATGCTTCCTTCTGCTTAACCACTGTAGTAATGTTTTCTTTACATTTGAACTTTTACAACATGTAGTTCATCTTTTAGATGAATGAAAATGAATCTAATGCATCATAAAACTCAAGTGGTTTTAGATACAGTGACTGAAAAATAGCTTTAACTGCTACTAAGTGCATAATAAAGTGTACACAAGACAGCTTAAAACATTGGAGGCAACTTAAAAATTCACTAACGTAGTTAACTATTTAAAAAAAAAAAGCCATTAATCAATTTACAAGTGCTCACGAGTATCTTCAGCAGCATTTATGATTTTAAGACTAATGTACTCTTTACACTATATTTCATATAAGGGGCCTTATTACCTATTAACTGACCTCATTATAAAGTTCTACTAATTGAAAAATGCTACTTTTATGAGCTGTGGTGGAGGTTGGTTGTGTGCTTGTCTGTATTAACACCACTGCATCTTTACTATCTTCTGAAGTACACGAAGATGGTACTCTGTAGTAATCCTGGTGATACTCGTGAGTTTACAGTTTTTCTCCTGTGGTCCTCAGTTTAAAATGCCAAACATGTTTCTGACTGCGGTCTTTAATTGTGTAAAATTGTTAGTGCTGCTGATTTAATAACCTCATTTGAACAGCTTTGTGACTCTCGTGCAGTTTTTGTCTCGGTGGTTTAAATAAAATAAAAAAAAAACACCAAGTTTTAAACACTGTCAAAGACACAGCCTGTGATCTCCAGCTGAAAACTAAACGGGGCACCGTTTGAATCTGAGACTGGATCAAGAAGTGGCACATTTTGTGGATTGTGGTAAATTGATCTCATTTATTGCAAATATCAAGTTTCAAAGTCGGGTTCTCTCCGGTCTTGAGTAGACAACATCAGCCAGGAGAGTGAAAACGTTGGGCTCTGTACTCTGAACACGCTCACGTACAGCACAGCTCTCCATCAGCGTGAAAGTCTACCCACATGAAACTCTTCAGGGCTCTGTGTGTGGTATAAAAGAACTACTTTTAGCATCACTTCTTTGAGGTTTTTATGGACAGAAATGATGTCAATAAAATAAAATAAACCTGCACATCATAAAATGATGTGTGACTGATGACTGTCCGTGAGGCGTGGGTCCTGCTCATGTGTAAGTTACTACTGAAGGAAAGAGAAACACGGGGAGGCTGGGTCTTGCACTCTCGAGTCCTGATGATGATCTTGCAGACGGCTCTGCTGCGGTACGTTCACGGCTCTGGTTTGTACGAGGAGGGCGGATGTGTCCCAGGAGACGCCTTCTCAGGAGCTGTAGACTCTGGTTGTGGCGAGGGACCGGCTGCTGCCGCCGGCTCTTTCTGCACCAGCTCTGGCTCATCCTGCCCCGCCTGTGGCGGATGGACCAGGACCCGGTCGATGAGGCCAAAGTCCTGTGCCTCCATGGGACTCATGTAGCGATCCCTTTCCATCACACTCTCTACAGGTCAGACAGAAATGTGGGTCAGTTACTGCCTGCCTCCTCTCCTCAAACACATGCGAATCACTACAGTCAGTTTCTTCAACATTATGAACAACATTAACACTAACAACATTAACATTAACAACATTAACACCACTCTGAACTGCAAGTATTAATGTTCATCACACCTATAAGTTCTATGCTCCTGAGCTGAAATATTATGGCCATCCCTGCCTAATATGCTGCTGGTTATTTGTGTGTCACAAACTGCCCACACCCATGAGACACTCGGAGTTCCCTGGATTAACTTCCTTTGTCTGAAATCTGTTTTATATGTAAAAGGGGAAAATCGTAACAGTTTCTACTGCGTTGCAGATAGTGAGCTGTGCAAACGTACCGATGGTCTCCAGCGGCTGCCCGGTGTGTTTGGCGTAGATGATGTTAATCTGTCTTTTCAGCTTCAGGATCTCTTCAGCCTGGATAGCAATGTCTGTTGCCTGGCCCTGGACACACAGCACACTAAATATTATTCCCTTCTTTGCATCAGCCGATCAGTATTAATAAAAGAGACAGACTTACTCTGGCCCCTCCTGAAGGCTGGTGAACCATGATGCGGGCATTGGGCAGTGAATGCCTCATGCCTGTCGTTCCTGCTGCCAGGAGCAAGCTGCCCATGCTTGCTGCCTGACCAACACACCAGGTGGAGATGGGATTCAGAATGTACTGCATGGTGTCGTAAATGGCCAGTCCTGCTGTCACCACACCACCTGGAAGGGACAGAGAGAGCTGTCTCTGCACGAATTTACTCGTTTACCTAAATACACTTCATTCACTAAAAAGACGTTAATTATGTCAGTCATCAAGTTTCATCTGTGAGACCCAGACCAAAGTTCGCTGACTCTGCATGCTGTCAAAGAGAGGGGCTATCCCTGACAACATCTCTGGCTGTAAGTGCAGAAGCCCTGCCCATCTGCTGTTGAAGCCTTTTGTTAAAGAGAAGCAACCAATCAGAAGAAAGGGGAGGGGCTTGTTTCAAACAGTTGATTAACAAAGCAGCTGCACGTATAATACATCTATTGATGCACCTGAACACATCATCAGTGATGTATCCTGGGGTCGCTGGGTGTTTCGGGTCTTCCAGCATCATGCGCCCTCTCCCAGGCAACACGACAACAGTTGATCAGACTGTGGCCTGAGTTCAGGCAGCAACCGCTTGACCCGTGGACCATCTCTTGGTGTCCAGAGCCATCTCGAGGCTTTCTCAGCTGATGGCTCTGCTCCTCGCTCCTCCCGTAATGCCCAGTGTACTGAACGCTCTGTGCAGTGAGCGCCCCAAAAAACCTCTGTAGCCTACTTCAATGGGCATACATACACCTCGCCTTCCAGCCCCGCTCACGACAGCTTGTCACCGATTTATCATATTTAGCCCTCTTACGTTCATGCGCCTCTCCCAGGCCATCCTCCCACGGCACTGTCAGTTCCATGATGACGATGTTCTTCGTGGACTCTGAGACCAGAAGAATATCCGGTCTCAGGGTGGTGCTGACGACATGCTGTGGGAATCTCAGCTGTTTCTCCAGGTCCACTGAGAGCTTCCAGTTCTGAGCTGGTGACAGGATGCCTGTTGCTGCCTCCTTGTGCACATCTCTAGGTTGCTCTCCTGCCTTTACAAAGGCCACTGAGCTGGTGGTGTTGCAGGTCCTCCAGGTGAAGTGGTTAGCTGAGCTGGGTGGGGCAGGACGTCATACACTGCCCGCATCAGGAAGGCGATGCATCGCAACTCAGCATGCCAGAGGTCCATCCAAGTGACTCTCGGATTGATGGCTTGCTCCCACCTCATACAAGCCGGCTGCTCTGCTTAATCTTCCTTCCTCCACCGCTGCCCTCCCCTCCTCCCGGATCTGTCTCTGCTTCTCCTTCTCCCTGCTGCCCTTGCATCAAGCTGTCTGGGAAAGGCCCAATCCTGCTCTTCCCTGAGCCACCACGCCCATCAGATCTTTGTGGCGCCGTCGCGACTCAGCATCCAGTACTGGAGCCTAGGCACTCTACTTCCTTCCTGTCCTCACCACTACTCCTGCTTGGGCCAAATTTGATCGGTCAACTGCCCTCAGTCAGCCGTCCGATTCCTGGCAGGTCGCCTGCACAGATGCAGTGTCCCTGAGGCTGCTGTTGAACATCCTTCCCAAGCTCTTCACTGGCTTCTGAGAGATGGTTGGGATCTTTGACCCTTCGATGTTAAAACGGAACTTGTCTGTGACCCTTCCCTTCTTCACCACCAGTGATCTGGATTTGGCCGGCTCGAAGCTCATCCGAGACCACCGGATAAGCCTTTCCAGCCCTTGCAGGATCCATCTGCATCCTGGCCCAACGCCCAGTACAAGATAAATAAAGATCACTTTGAACTGTGAATTATGCAAAGCTACTATAGTAGAGTCCAAAAATAAAATATGGATATGGAAATGCATATACAATGCCAGTGCAATCATCACACCCACAAACAGTGTTACAACAAGTAATACAAACTGTCACAACCATGTTTGTAACAACCAAAGCTGAAGCATGACCACAAACACAGACAGCTGTCATAAACAGCAGTGAACGCCCTGAACCGGCTCCTTTAGTTCTTAATGCAATTCAGGAAACCTTCACAAATACTGCTGTCAAAAACCACAACATCAATATTGTGACATTTATAGAAATTTAAAAAATAATCAATAAAGCAATTAGTTAATTTTTTTATTTATTTTTTGCATTTTTGGCCACAGCGGCTTTTATCGACAGTGGAGAGAGACAGGAAATGGGGGAAGACACGCGGGCAAATTGGCGAGGGGCCGGGACGCGGCATATGTATGTGGTCGCCGGCTTCACCACTAAGCCACCCAGACGCCAGTTAATTTTATTTTTAACTATTGTACTCAAAATACAAGAGCTTAGATGTGGTGAGACGGTTTGACCATAACTGTAAAAATCTTAAAAAAGAACAATTATTTAGGACATTATCATATGTGCATTATTGACACAATATTGATAGTTACTGTCAGTCTCTCACTACAGTCACAGTCAGCAGTGGTTTACTGTGATACAGCTCAGCCTTTCTCCACGAGTCAGAAATACTCTAATCAGTTCTTTGCTTGATATTTTTGGTGGCTTCGTTTTCATGATCATTAAATTAAAGAATTTAAATATTGCTTCACACGTTTTTTTCACGGTCTATCACAGCCTTGCAAAGTAAACTTGAGAGCAAACTGTTCTTTTCTTTATTGTCTTACCGGGACTGTTGATGTACATGTGGATGGGCTTGTTGTTGCTTTCTGACTGTAGGAAGAGCAGCTGGGCAATAACCAGACTGGCTACAGTGTCATCGATCTGAGTAGACGGGGAAGAGAAAGAGCGTGAATAGAAACCACTGCAAACACATATTTAGAAACAATCTCCAGGAAAATAAGTGTTCATGAAGACACTTACAGGACCCATTACACAAATGATTCTCTCTCTCAGGAGGCGAGAGTAGATGTCATACGCTCGTTCTCCTCTCCCCTGAAACATAAAAAAAATGCTTTTTTAAATAAACTTAAACCTACTTTTTTTCTTTAGATACTCTTCTAGCCGCGAGCTTAGTCCATGTAGCCCACAGATAAATCAATAAAAAATTATCCAAGGAAGGAACAGTGGTGAACCAGCGACAGGGTCACGGGCGACCAAGGCTCACTGATGCATGTGGGGAGCAAAGGCTGTCCCGTGTGGTCCAATAAAACAGATGCAGCTCAAACTGCTGAAAAAGTTCACGCTGGTTCTGATAGGAACCAACCTGGGGAACACCTGGCGCCAGGATGCACTATGGGAAGAAGGCACCCCGGTGGACGCGGTGTGATGCTTTGGGCAATGTTCTGCTGGGAAACCTTGGGTCCTGCCATCTAAGTACAGGGGTTGGACAATTTAACTGAACCACTCGTCATTTTAGTGTGGGAGGTTTCATGGCTAAATTGGACCAGCCTGGTGGCCAATCTTCATTAATTGCACATTGCACCAGTAAGAGCAGAGTGTGAAGGTT
>JASGAU010408461.1:0-26907 GCA_030220045.1 Australoheros facetus
GAGCAGTGGAGACGTGTTCTCTGGAGGGATGAATCACACTTCTCCATCTGCCAATCTGAGGGAGGAGTCTGGGTTTGGTGGTTGCCAGGGGAACGGTACCAAGTGTAAAGTTCGGTGGAGGGGGGGATTATGATGTGGGGCTGTTTTTCGGGAGTTGGATCATCTTTTTTCAGCCTTCAGGTCACCTTTTCTTCACATATTGGAGAGATTTAAAGGGGATTTTGCACTTTTACGTAAACCACCTGCTACCTGAAAGCTGTAAGTCAACTGCAGATTGAAATCATGCATTCAAAGGAAAAACACTGTACATGTACAGTGAGGTCCAACATTTGTTGGACGAAGACACATTTTGTTGTAGTTTTGCCTCTGCACACCATCACAGCAGATTTTAGACAATCGATGTGTGACTGAAGTGCAGACTTCAAAACTGCATCAACTATTTGGTAGTAGTCCTCCATTTTCAGAGGGTCAGCATTCATTGGACAAATGTTTGCAGTTTCATGGCTGAGGGAGGCTTGTTCCCTTCTTATTTCATGACAAATGAAGCAGACCTAATCTATGAAGTTAATCCAAAGTGTTAAATTTGTATTTTATGCTTTTTTACTGTAATTTTAAATAAAAACTATATAAACCTATCATGGTGATAGCAAAAACCTTCGGAGTAGCCAAATCAACAGCACTGACCAGCCTAAGCAACACCAAAAGGCCTGAAAGACCACAGAAAACAACTACTGCGTGATGACCGAATTATCTCCATACTGAAGGAAAACAACATCGAAGAAGTCAGGTGAAGAATTCTTTCAAGGAGGTTAAACTCGACAACCAAGAGACGCCTTTATGAATGGAAATACAGATGGTTTACAACAAGGTTACAGGCCTGGCAAAACTCAGTAATTGGTCCTCCAGGTTGGAGGTTGGACATAGGGCTAACAACCCTACTCCGTAAAAACAGTACCTTGTTACGGAGACCGCAACCGATGCCAACAGCAACAACAATAATGGTCTTGATGTGGATCCAAGCCAATTACATGGCAGAATGACCACTTCTGATGAAAGCCTACTTATAGAAGTCAGAGGTGCAACAATCTACTCAGACCAAAACATAAGATCCGCATGGGAACGTGGAATGTACACACCATGTATGGGACATCTAAAACAGCTCAAGTCGTTAGTGAGATGAAAAGATACAGACTGGACATACTAGGTATTAGTGAATGGACTGGTGCTGGAATATGGGTGACAAATGATGGATCAGTTAGACTATGTTCAGGGCACCAAGACCATCACGAACGCGGTGTTGCCATCATAGTATCCACAAAGAATGTCAAGACCTTGCTAGAATGGGAACCAATAAATGAAAGGTTGATCAGAGCTCGCTTCAATTCTAGGCACTGCAAACTCACCATTCTGCAATGCTACTCACCAACCAATGAAGCTGAGGAAGAGGACAAAGACAGCTGGTATGAACAGCTGCAAACAGCAGTCTCAAAGGTCCCACAGCATGATATGCTGTTGATCATAAGAAACATGAACGCTAAGGTTAGGAATGACAACACCAACTTTGAACGTGCTATGGGAAACATGGCTGTGGTGTGATGAATGAGAATGGCAAGATATTTGCAAACTTTTGTGTGGAAAACAACTGCGTGATTGGTGGCACACTATTTTCACACAAAATATCCACAAACTCATCTGAAACTCGCCTGATGGTCACACTACCAATCAGACTGACCACATTGCACTCAGTGGCAAATAGCAGCGATCCCTCCAAAATGTGAGAGTCCATCGTGGAGCTGATGTGTATAGTGACCGCCACTTAGTCATAGCAACAATCAGACTGCTTTATTGTTTTCCCTCCTGCTCTCTGACGGGGACGGTTGCAGTCTATCTCTCTCCCTGCCTCCCCCATCTCTCCTGCTTGCTGCTTGCTGTAAGAGCGTCTCTTACACACTGTCCGAATAAGAATAAGATTAAGAAGCAACATGGATCTGGCAAACTGGGCCCTGAACACCATTGATCGAATTTTCTCCACTATGAGATCGGGGAAAGGGGAGCCTGCGTGTCCAAGTGGAACAGACCCCGTTGGATACGTCATTGATTCTTGGAGCTCGTGGAGACCTGAGTGCCTCTCAGCTCTGGAGGTCGAGGACGTGGAAGATCTATATATTCAGCTATTTGGTAGCGGTGTCTCTTCTGTTTGGTCTCGGACGATACCTGATTTACCGGGAAATTAAGAAAACCTGGGCAGCAGTTTGACATCTGCCAAGGCTGCAGACCCAGGTGGATGGGCTGTGCAGAGCCGTGCAGACTCAGACTCAAAGCCTGGTGGACCTGAGCCGTAAAGCAGACGGGTAGTCCAGCTGAGAATGTGCTCGCAGGCGTGAGGGGTTAGATCTGGAGATAAGGTTCGGTTCTGCACGGTGAGGACGGTAACAAATGAATTTGGAATATTGGATTTACTGAATGGGTTCCCCAGTGAAAATTAAGGCTGTTGGAAAAAAACAAGCAGCCTGTTCCAAAACAACATCTGCATTATCAGGAATTCGGCTCCCTAGCCGGCCTTGGGCTGGTAATCATACCTCTCCAGGACAATGTGTGACGGTCGCTCTCCCCCCTCAGCCCTTCTGTGATTTGTGAAGCTGGATCTGGTGTACCACGGCCGCTGATGAACTTCCATCACTATCAGCGAACTGTTTTGGCTAGGAGCTGGCACCTGGCTCCACAATACCCCCAACCTCTCGTCTCCGTCTGCATCCCCTTCTGCCCCCCCCTTTCCACCATATTGCTATCCTGGCTTTAAATGTGCAAATATGCTTTGCTAAGGTGGTTTTTTTGGACCCTGGTATGGTGCTCATCTTGAGTACCGTACCAGATGACTTTTTTTTAACCTAACTACCCCATGATGTGTGTTTGTTTCCTTTTCCGGGGACTGATTGTAGTGGCGGTGCCAGTGTGGCAGCGGCTGCGGACACCCATCTCCCCTATGTTAGTCTGTCTCTTCTTCTCTGGATGGTTGTTCCAAACACAGTTTCGTTATGTTATGATAGCATGTCATTATATAATTTGTTGTATAACGATTAATTTCGTTGTATGTATAATGACAATAAAGTTCTATTCTATTCTATTCTGAAGTTACACAATGTTGAAAACCAGCAGTCAGCACAGAAAGCACACTGACATCACCAAACTGAAGTGCCAAAAGACCAACAGAGCATTCGTAGTTGAGCTGAGAAATCAGTTCAGAGCACTAGCTGATACTACAGATGACGCCAGCATAAACACCAAATGGGAGAAAATTAAGAGCACATATGTAGAGACTCCTACCAACATCTTAGGCTTTAGAAAGAGGAAAAATAAAGAATGGTTAAGACCTGGAACATGGCAAAAGATTACAGAAAGGAAACAGCTAAAAGCCAAGACGCTCCGCATTAAATCACCCAGACTCCAACAACAGCTACAGCAAGCCTATAAGAACAAAGACCGTGAGGTTTAAAAGAGCACCCGAAGTGATAAGAGGACCTATGTGGAAGATCTAGCTAAGGAAGATGAACATGCTGCTGCCAAAGGGGAAATGAGCACTGTTTTTAAAAATCACCAAACAGCTAGTCGGCAAGACCACCAGCCAGGCAGCCCCAGTAAAAGATAAAGATGGTAGCATATTAACAACAGAGCATGAACAAGCCGCTCGATTGGTCCAGCATTTCCAGGAAGTCCTCAAAAGACCAAAACCAAGTGACCCTGCAGATCCACCACCAGCAGAGGGCATCCTTGACAGTCAGCCCAAAAAAGAAGAGGTACGGCATGCCATCAGAGCCTTAAAGAATGGAAAAGCCTGACTGATAACATCCATACTGAGATGTTAAAGGCTGATCTAGACACCTCAACAAAGATCCTTACAGATCTTTTTCAATTAATATGGTCCAAGGATGCTATACCTGAGAACTGGTCAAAAGGACTTATTGTGAAGCTTCCAAAAAAAGGCAACCTCCAGGTCTGTGACAACTGGCATGGCATCACTCTCCTGTCATTGCCATCAAAAGTCTTCTGTCAAATTCTTGTGAACAGAATCAGGTCAGCTATTGACAACAAGCGGAGACAAGAACAAGCTGGATTCAGGAAAGGAAGAGGATGTGTAGACCAGATATCTGATCTCAGAAACATCACAGAGCAATGCCTGGAATGGAACAGTCCACTCTACATCAATTTCATCAACTTCTAGAAAGCATTTGACAGCCTGCACCGTGAAACTCTATGGAAGATCCTAAGGTCCTATGGTTCCTAGTAAAGTCTGGTGTTGATGCCATTGACTGACCACAGCAGACAAACCAAGAGGCATCCAGTGGACTCTATTTTCCCATCTTGAAGATCTTGATTTCGCTGATGAGCTCGCTGTCCTGTCTACAAAAGTGAGCCATCTACAGGAAAAGACAGACTGGACTGCTTTGCTCAACAGACAGGGTCACTGTGGATGACAAACCACTCGAGGTCGCACAGGAGTTTTCCTACCTTGGAAGTCTTATGAGCACTGACAACACAGCCAGCAATGACATTTCAGCATGGTTGGGAAAAGCTCGTGTCGCTTTTGCCAGACTTGGACCAATCTGGAAGTCAAAGCAATACCACCTCAAACCCAAGCTGAGGCTGTACAACAGCAACGTGAAATCTGTTTTGCTGTATGGTTCAGAGTGTTGGAGAGTAACACAGACCAACATGAGAAAACTGGATGGCTTTCACAACAGCTGTTTGAGGAGTATATTCTGGTGGTATATTCTGGTCCATGAGAATAAAAAATAACAATCTATATCAGAAGACCAAGTGCGAAAGTTTGAGGGTGGAGATAAAACGCTGTCGTCTCCAGTGACTGGGCCACGTACTAAGGATGGATAGTCGGCATATCCCTAAAGTAGCCTGGTAAATGGAAACAGGGAAGGCCAAGAACAACATGGAGAAGAACGGTGACATCAGAGCTGCAGGAGATGAACCTTACCTGGGGTGAAATGCAACATGTGGCCAATGACAGGAACAAATGGAGGCAGGTAATAGCGGCCTTATGTCCCAAAAGGAACGAAGAGGACTAACTGATAATAACAACAAGGTGCAAACCAGTGGTTACACTCAGGAACAGGGAGGCCAGATCAGAAAACATCTAATAGAGCCGGCACACTTCTGAAAAACAAGCTTGTACCAGAATGATGGCAGATCAAAGTATGAGGAAGGAGAGAAGCAGCTCGTGATCTGCAGCATACCACAGGATCTGTTAAACATGGTGGAGGCAGCGCTGTGACATGGGCCTGTATGGCTGCCAGTGGAACCGGGTCACCGGTGCTTATTGATGAGGTGACTGCTGACAGAAATGTGTGCACTATAATATCTGCTCAGGTTCAGAGTAACTGCACAAGCAACCCAGACGGTTTCTCAAGGTAAAGATATGAGATATTCAATATTCAGTGGCCAAGGCAGTAATCTGACGTCAACCCAAGAGAGAGAGACCCACAAACAAGAAGCAACTGAAGGCGGCTGCAGGAGCAGAGCAACTCAAGGGAGGAAACCCAGCATTTGGGGATGCTGTTGGATTCTAGGCTTCAGTCATTGACTGCAAAGACTTTCATGCAAGTATTAAAAACAAGCCTTACATTTAAAATAATGGCAGTTGGTCCAGTTAGGTTTTTTGAAAATGTGTGACTACATTTAAAGCTTTTACTAAAGCTGAAAGTCAGGACTTCAGTCACATCTTACTTTCTGTCCCTCTTTCTTTGAGGCTGTATGGAACAAATAGCCTGTCACTCTGTTCACAGCTGGTAATCCATCACACTGTCTCAGTGTGACGTTCTGTAGATCCACATCTAATCGGCATAAACAGAAAAATCAAAACTTATTAGTTCATTTTTCTCTTGTGATCCATGAATCTGTGAGATAATATCCAAGTCCACGTCAGAGCGCTGAGATTTTATATTTGTTCCTCAGTTTTTGTGAATGTGCAGAGTTGAAAAGCAGAAAGCAGTGAATCGCACTCCAACCACACATCTGTTCCCATGGTTTGCTGACGAGACCAGGCAAAGATTTACTGCTATGTGTAGCTTCATCTAATCTGGTTTTATCATAAGTAAAAGTCATGCTGCTGAATCTCAGCTGTGACATGCAGCAAATGTTTATGTTTTTCCATGTGAGATTGTCAGGATTCTTTCATAATAATTGGCCATAACTGACCGTGTCTCCAAGCCAGGAAACAAAACTCCTGAACAGAATGACAATTATGCTTCTTGTTGCAGCACCTGCAGTGCCTTCATTTGTATATGTTCTCCATCAAAACAACACAAGCTGTTACGCAACAACTGCCACACAACAGGACAGGGTAAAAATACAGAAAGTAGGGCAGCTGTGTGATGTCTCATTAACAGCACTTTCTGTCACATCAGTGTCACAGACGGTCCCATTGTGATACGTTCAGCCCTGCACTGATACCTGCATGTTCCTCTTCCTCAAACTCATCATTGTGTCTCATCCTGCAGTGTTGTTGTCGTGGTCCCAGGGTTTTTGTGTATCAGAGTTAGGTTTTATTATCCTAGTGTTCGGACTTTTGGATTGCTGCTTTGGTTTCTTTATTGTAAAGTGAGTTTGATCTCTTGTGATGTGTCCTGGTGTTCTAGTTTGCTGAGCTTTCTTTGTTGCAGCATTGAATGTGTGTTTAGATTCTGGTTTCTGTTCCAGGGATAGTTCTGAATTTTGCACTTCGTACTCTGAGTTAGTGATTTGTGTTTGTTTCCTCAGTGTTTCCCTGTCTGTCCCTTCCTGCCTGCATTTCTTCTGATTATTCATTTGTCTTTGAGCGTTCGCTTGTCTTTGTCTTCACGTTCAGTGAGACTTCTTGTCTTTGCATGTACGTAGATTTGAGCATAAATCATTGTAAAACCATTTAATCCCTTCTTACACATTTACAGCATGCACGAAAGAAAAACAACTACCAGATGTTGAAAGAAGTAGTAGATCTGAAAAAAGGACACAAGCATAGACTCCCAGCAGATTTTATAACACTTTTACAGCTAAAACAACTAAATAGCTCCAAGCGGCCAGTTTAACATTATTGGGATTAAAGGGTTAACCTGCTTTGGTGCAAATGGAAGTGACAACAAAAGAGCAATTGAGCTTCTGGGCTGTGAGTGCAGGTCCTATTAAAGGATGTCGGGACCTCATACCGACCTCGTGGAGTCTGTTTCAGAAAAAGGCATGTGAGTAATCCACTGGGGGTCATTTTGTGGCGCTCTGGCAGCGTTCCTCCTGCTGCTCCTCACACTAAGGAGCAGGTACTGGTCCAGCTGCTGGGTCTAGGATCATGTCCAACTCTCCTCGTGTCCCCTCCACACTCTTAAGACTGTGCTTGGAGATGCAGCAAACCTTCTTGTGATGGCATGTATGTGTGTGCCATCCTGAAGGAGCTGGACCTGCAGCGATGAGGATAGATAGATAGATAGATAGATAGATAGATAGATAGATAGATAGATAGATAGATAGATAGATAGATAGATAGATAGATAGATAGATAGATAGATAGATAGAGTATTGTATTGTATAATTATGGATAGAGTGCAAGGGTAGCATAGTGCAGAAAGCAAAGCTAGAAGAAAGGGGCGTCTGAAGGTTACCTTCTTGTTGCCTCTCCAGTGCACCTATTCTCACTTACATTTGAACTAAAGAAGGTGAAATGGACTCACAACGCTTAAATGGTTTCCATGAGAACACTAGATGTTTTATCTGTGAAGATCTTCCTAGATATGCACAACTGTTTGTAGTGGCTGTGAGTGGTAGATAACTGCTGTTTGGATGCTTGTTGTGCCCTGGTGTGTTCTCTTTTAGCATGATAAAAAAAAAAAAAAGGCTGCTGCGAGTCATACAGTAGCAGATCAGACTAGTTGCACCAGCAGTGACAGGCTTTCACAGTGCTGTCACAGATCAGGTAAAAACATATTTTTTTACTACATCTTTTTCTTCCTGACAGTCCAGAGGCAGGTTATGTTTCTGTGATGTCTTCTAATTATGTTGGAAAGAGGTAACAATTTTGCACACTAAGAATGGCACCTAACATAAATAGAAAAGAAATATCTTTTGTCTTTCCCAGAAAAGACGGAGTGATTACATTACAGCCTTTTGTGCTGCTGTCACTCTTCCAGCATGGCGGCGTCTACCTCATCGGCAAGCATTCTCTGAACAGCAGCCTGTGCTTTGTCATGCCAGAAGACGGCAAAATTACATCGACATCGTTCTTCTGCTTTTATGGTAATACGTTCAGAATAACCGAGGCCTCATTGGTATTGTGTGGTAACACCACTCCTCCCCTCCCTGTCCTCTCTGCTTCCCCTCATCACTTCCCAATATATTCCTCCATCTGCAAAGGCGAATGCAGCCGACCAGGATCTGCTGTGTTCTCGGTGCCAATTTCATTCGCCATGTGGATGGGGCTCACGGTGGGATTATGTCATGATTGGCCAAAACAATCAAACCCAGGCCTGCAGTCTGAAGTGCTGCTGCACTGTGCACCATTATCATTATAACCTTGAAAGACCTTCACTGGCAGAAAGAGGGGAGTCAAGGGGGCCTTGATGTCATTACTGTGCAAATAGCACCCCCTGTTGGCCGTGCACGCACTAAACGCTTCTGAAACTCTGGTGACACACATCGGTGCTTCGATGCCTTTTAATGAGGCAGGAGGAAACCCACTCTAATAAAACCTTTATTATTTAAATAACCACCCAAATTAATTTTATCATTAAACTAATTTCTAACAGGAAAATTATTCTACTGTCCATTAGAGCACACTCAAGGATTTATGACTTTTCTGGGGTTTATAACTAACTGCTCTGAGGATTGTTAATCTACAATATGTGAATATTGTTGTGGAAGGATGAATCAGTGGGTGGATAAATTGAATTAAATTCTAATGAACCAAATTAGCATGAATATTTGATCTTTTTGGAGGCAACACTGACTAAAGAACAGTTAGTGAAAATTTAAACAGGACAAAATGAAGCTCTAACTTCTTAAAGTTATCAGGTTGAACTAAAACCAGTAAAATGAAGTTTGAAGTGTTTTGACAACACTGATTTACATTGATTTTGATTTTATCTGGGTCTCAGTTCCCCCTCAGTTAATCAAAAAATTCCCAGCCTGACCATTTCTGATTTCCCTGGAAGAATTCCAGTGTGATATTACACTTCGTAATAGGAAAACTGTCCAACTTTAGCTCTATACTGTAATTAATTAGTTGGCTAACAAAAAAAAAGATTTTTGTGATGAGCCTTTCCTGAGCAGCATTTTCTGTGGTGGTTATTTGGAAGGTGCACTCTGAGGCCGTGGCTGCTGCCCGTAAACAAAAATGTAAAATTTTCAGAAGATTTGGGGAAAGTGAATCAGAACACCATCACAAATGTTGGATATGTTACCACCAGACACTAAGTCTTTCTAGAAAAGTCAAATTGAAGTTGTTAGATGATGTAATTTTTGGGGGGAATATCACAATAAAAATGTTTTGTTTTTTTTTCATTTTCAAGCTCTAATATCTTCAAGACAATTCATCTGGTCTGAGTAGTTTCAAACAGACGGGAATCTGTTCAACCCCTTCAAATGTGGTAGTGCAGGCCTGTCACATTTTCAAACAAATTCAGGCTCTCAGAATTTTCTTTTGGACTTAAGCTGTGCTTCCCCGTATTCCTAAAGTCACATTAGCAGATATTTGGCCTAAAAAAATTGGCCCAAAATAGTTCTCAAGATATAACTATTTGAAATGGCTCCACAGAAAACGGCGCTCAGAAAAGGCTTGAAAATGCCCCTGATTTCATCACAAAAATAGTTTTTTCTGAGCAAACTAATAACAGTGGATAGTTAAAATGTGTCAGTTTCCCTGACTGTGTCACCCCACCCCCGTTTTGTTTTTCTTTTTATGTTGTTGTTGTTGTTGTTGTTTGTTGTTGTTGTTTTCAGGGAGTCGGATGGGGTCAGCAAGCTCAGGGTGGCTCATCTTCGTAATAATGTTTAATGCGATCCAGCGCAATTATTTTGGTATTTTTATTTTTAATTAGGCTTTGCGTTTTATTATGAAAACGTGGGAACGTGAACATTTCCGTGTTCTTGAGCGTGAGATGAGGCTTTTATTTTGAAAATCCCCATCTCCTCCAGTTTCTTCCGTTGCCGTTGCTGCGTGTTCCTGGTGTTTTCTTCTGCTGCGGATTTTGAGGCTGTTTTAATATAAATAATCATGTCTCTGGAGGTGGAATCCGCAGAGTAAGTAGCCCCTTTAATTATTGTTGCGACAGGGTTACATTTATAATACAATCCCTTCTTTAAACTGTATATTTGATCATGTTTTTGGGCACTGAGGCCTGCAGTAAACTGCAGTAGCGGTAGATAGCGTCTTGAGCTAAGCTAACGAGCTAACCTCAGTTATACCGGAATGAATGGTCTGTTTTTTTTTTTTTAGCGTGGTAAAGAGCAGGTAGTGTCAGTTGAAGAAGTACCAAAGTTATTTGAAATATTAAGTTAGTTCTACTTTAGTCACTTCTGTACTGCAGAAAACTGAAAGGCAGGAGGGGTGAATTAGCATTAGCTAAGATGTGCACTTCTCAGTTGCCGTGATCCGTGAATGTAAAAAAGTCAAATAAATTCAAGCCATTAAAGTAGTCAGATTATTTGGCATGTTAAGTCTGCTTCATTTAGTGCCAGTATCTCCACTTCTTATGTTGACAAAATAAAGTGTGAGTTATTTTACAGGCTGGGTGGTTGGAGAAACACGGTGCTCCTGATTTGTGACACAAATATCGTTTATTTGATAAAAATCAGATTTGATTAAAGTTGTTTCCAAATGCATCCGAAACGGTGCTGGGTTGTTGACGTTAATATTCAAAATCCCGCAATAAACATCAGAACTGACAGTTTCCTGCTCCGGTGAAAAAGTTTGTGAACACGTTAAAGTGAAATTATTTAACAGATTTATGCTTCCCCTCATTTCTCTAACCCATCTTCTTATATTGGCTGTATTTGTGTCAGTGTGAGTCAGCAGATAAGAGCCAGGCATTTATTTTCTGTATCACTGTCCAAATGCATGTCAGTCCCAGTGGTTATGGCACATTAATGCACAGCAGAGAGTCTCTGACTGAAGATTAAAGACGCTTCCAAGCAAGTTTAAAGTAAAGCTCTGAACAGAGCAGGTTGTGTGTTTGGTATCAGTGGACCGAGGTGACCTAACCAGGTAAAAACAGGGCCACCTCTGTGACGTGAAAACTTGACTGTATCTTCTGCTTGCCTCTTTTCTCAGCGTGATCCGCCTGATTATGCAGTACTTAAAAGAAAACAATCTGCACCGGACACTAGCCACTCTGCAGGAGGAGACTACAGTGTCTCTGAACACAGTGGACAGTATCGAGAGCTTTGTGGCAGACATCAACAGCGGCCACTGGGACACGGTCCTGCAAGCCATCCAGTCCCTCAAGCTGCCAGACAAGACCTTGATAGACCTTTATGAACAGGTAAGGCCTGGATACGTTTTGGTCGGCATATCCAGAAGAAGCTCGCATTTTATCGTTTTCTGGGATTATACAAGGGGGTGAAGGTTGGTGTCTAGATAATACATAAGAATCCTCACAAAGGCTTTTTCTTAATCGGGTCTTCCTTGTAATTATTTCTTGTTTTTAGGTTTTGTCTCATTTCTGACTGTTTCTTGTGCTGCTGCTGTCACTCATGCCAGCAGATCTCGCAGTGTTGGACCTGATAGGTCATTTTTTAAGTCGAGCCTCTGCGTCGTTTCCCTGACCAGGTTGTGTTGGAGCTGATTGAGTTGAGAGAGTTGGGTGCAGCTCGTTCACTCCTCAGACAGACCGACCCCATGATCATGCTGAAACAGACCCAGCCGGAGAGATACATCCACTTGGAAAACCTGCTGGCTCGCTCCTACTTTGATCCCAGAGAGGTGAGTTAATCCCAAACGTGAAGTCCACCTTTTTGCCTCTTAAGCACCAGTTTATCCATAAAGAGAGACACCCTGCTTTTTGGATCAGATTTATAAGTGGCTGCACCGAGAATTGTTTAAAAGGGCTGTGCAATATTATAACATTTATTTTCCCCCTTTTTTCAATTTTTCCTTCTCAGTAGAGCGTAGGCTGCTTTTCTGAAGTGGGAAAACAAGGTTTCAGATACGCAGGAACAACAGATTAAAATGTGCCGTCCTTGTTTATTAATATTTATGCGTTTGTCTTTGATACTCATTGTTTAAACTCTGTCCAGGCGTACCCAGATGGCAGCAGTAAGGAGAAGCGCCGGGCAGCCATCGCTCAGGCCCTGGCGGGAGAGGTCAGCGTGGTGCCTCCCTCTCGTCTCATGGCTCTGCTGGGACAGGTAAGTGACCTGAAAATCTCCAGGTGTTGTACTAGTTTATGAAAATCACTGTGGGGGACAAACTAACACAGTTTTGTCCTTCTGGATAAATAATCAAACTTGTGCTTCTATCCAGATAAAATGCAAATGCTAGTTTTTGTCCCCGTGGTCTTTTCCTTCTCCAGGCTCTGAAGTGGCAGCAGCATCAAGGTCTCCTGCCTCCCGGTATGACCATCGACTTGTTCAGAGGCAAAGCTGCCGTCAAAGATGTGGAGGAGGAGCGCTTCCCCACGCAGCTCAGCAGACACATCAAGGTACCCACACGGCAAAATAGCTGATGCATCAGTTGGCCTCTTCACTACCTCAGTCTGATCCTCCCCCCAACCCTTGTTGACACTTCCTGCAAGTTCAGGGCTTAAACTTGTTCTGTTGGGACTTCTTTTTCCGCCCTGCACAGTTTGGACAGAAATCTCATGTGGAGTGTTCCCGATTCTCCCCTGACGGTCAGTATCTGGTCACTGGCTCTGTGGACGGCTTCATCGAAGTCTGGAACTTCACAACTGGCAAAATCAGGAAGGTAGGTGAAGGAAGAAGAGGCGGCTTAAATATGATGCTGCTTATGCCAATGGTTTTATCCTGAAATATGTTTTCTGTTTGCAGGATCTGAAGTACCAGGCTCAGGATAACTTCATGATGATGGACGATGCCGTGTTGTGTATGTGCTTCAGTCGGGACACAGAGATGCTGGCCACCGGAGCCCAGGATGGAAAGATCAAGGTATAGAGGGCAAGCTGTGCATCTCTCTCTGTGTGCTTTATTCCAGTTTCATTTTAGAGCAAACTGTGTGTGTCTGCGTAGGTGTGGAAGATCCAGAGCGGTCAGTGCTTGAGGAGGTTCGAGCGCGGCCACAGCAAAGGAGTGACGTGTCTCAGCTTCTGTAAGGACAGCAGCCAGCTCCTCAGCGCCTCCTTCGATCAGATCATCAGGTAAACTCGACAAAACCCCTTCAGCTTTATTTGTAGATGGTGGCTGTTTACCCCGAGCAGGGATTTTACTGATTGGTGTCGAGCGATCTGCTCTGTATTCTCATTGTCCTGTCGCTGATGATGGCATCATTGGCAGGGTGGGGCAGCAGAGGAGGTTGTGTAGCTGTTAGGGTGGCGTTTTCCAGCCTCCATAATGCACAACGATTGACTCAACACACAAAAAAACAACTTTTCAGAGAGAAAAACACACACACACCAGGTGTTTTTCTCACTTCCAGCATGAATCACTCTGACCGTCATCGATCCCTGACATCGTCCATCTGTAGAACCCGACTGACGTCCATATGTTGGTGTAAAATGAAGATATCGCAGTGGTTATGACTGCTTCTGAAAACACTGCTGATATTTCTCATTAAATCTCATACTGAGCGTGTGTGACGGTGTTTAATGTTCATACAGATGAAAGTATTAACTTTGGACAGTTAATTGTCATAAAACAAATTATCTTTGGTCAGCCGGGGCTAACGCCTAAGCGGGCTGTGGGTCGTGTTAAAACATACGGAGATGATGGGACGGGTGAACATATCACTTTTTTACAAGGTTAAGGGTGTCGAACTGGTGGTTTAATACGGCCTCTGATCGGCTTTTTATCAGCTATGATCTTACTTGTTAAAGAAGAACCACGGTTATCGGCTCCGCCTCTTTGCTGTACTCAGTGTGGCTGCTGCTCGGTGTAGCCGATCTGAAATCCCCTCGTTTAACGACACTTTTAGCATCTTCAGAGACGCTGTCGCTGCTGCTGCTCACAAAGCTAACTGGGTTATTAAATGGAGACTTTTAAAAACTGCAGCAGCTCCATTTGTAGCTCAACGTGTCCCATCGGGGTCGGTGTGGAGACGCTGCTCAGAGGAGATGTCAGACTCACTGCTGAGGTTACAAAGTAATGAAGTTGTTACCCTGTTGCAGTCAGTGTATCACGTTTAGCTGTATTAGGCCCACATGCTCTAACAGTCAGACATGTTCAGACTGATACTCATGATACTAAAATACTGAAAATGTGACAGGACGGTTTTTTTAAATACCATAAGTGCTGCGGGAAGTGTATGCATCAAATAGGGTTGTCAGAAAAATCTTTCCTCAGATGCCGACGGTCCCCACTTTACTTCACCTACACCCTGGTAAACACACAGTGACTTTGAATATATCCATTATTATAAGAGGAGGCTCTAACATACAGAGAGCAGCACTGTTATCCAGGTTCTTACTGAAGACTCTGTAATGGTGAGGCCCCTGGTTCATGAAATACTGAGCTCTATAAACCACCTTTAAATAATGTTAGGATGTCCACATCCTCCTCCCTGTTTCGTTCTCTGCATAAGAATCCATGGACTGAAGTCGGGGAAAACTCTGAAGGAGTTCCGCGGTCATTCCTCGTTTGTCAACGAGGTCACTTTCACTCCAGACGGCCATCACATCGTCAGCGCTTCCTCCGACGGCACAGTGAAGGTAAGAGAAGCAGCCGCCGAAAAATAACCGCTTTCATGCCCCTTTTCTCTCGTGATGTTTTCTCTCTTGTTTTCCTTCTTGTGTTTAACCTTCAGGTGTGGAACGTGAAGACCACCGAGTGTTCCAGCACCTTCAAGCCTCTGGGAACGTCAGCTGGCACGGACATCACAGTCAACAACGTCCTCCTGCTGCCCAAGAACCCCGAGCACTTTGTAGTGTGCAACCGCTCCAACACCGTGGTCATCATGAACATGCAGGGACAGGTCAGTGCATATCGCCGCTCTGATATGTGCACGTGTTTCACAGTGGAGTGTGGGCTTGTGAGAGTTTTAATTAAAGGCGTTACTGAGGACATCACTAACAGTCGTTCAGGTTGTTCTCCTGAACTCGGCGCCGTAGCCCGGGGACCGGGCAGGTATTAAGGTGTCTGTTTGCCGTGCAGATCGTGAGGAGCTTCAGCTCCGGTAAGAGGGAAGGCGGTGACTTTGTGTGCTGCACTCTGTCGCCCCGTGGCGAGTGGATCTACTGCGTGGGTGAAGACTTTGTGCTCTACTGCTTCAGCACAGTCACCGGCAAACTGGAGAGAACGCTGACGGTAAGTCACTGCATCCTGGATTAAAGCTTCCAGAAATATCCCGGCAGGTTCCCGCCGCTGTTCCTCCTGCGAGTTCTGTCGCTGAAGTGTTTTTTGTTTTTATTTAAAAGGGACAGCGCACATTAATGAACATCAAAGTGTTAATGTGCCAGAATTAGCCAAAAAGGCAGCTTTTCATCTGTAGTCCCTGGCAGGTCAGACAAAAGACATCAAACAATTAACAACAAATCTAAATATAGACGACAAAGCATTAACAAAAGCATGAGTGTTGAGCTCAGCGTTAAAGGTGTGCTAAAATAAGACTACATACATATGCAGAAGTGTTGGAGCAGTGAGGCCCTTTATTCTTGCTGTAGACTGGAGACATTTGGGTTTGACATTAAAGCATGAATATGAGACACATTTATATCTGGATCTGAGACACAGTTCAGACGACTACATAATGTTGATGAAGCCTATTGAGAAGAATCGTTTTCACGTCACACTGATGTATTAAAATATCCAACCTTTGTCCTTATCAGAAGCCAGCAGCAGCTTTATTTAGTGTCAGGACAGTCACTCAGTATGTAACAGGTCACATTATGTATCAAAATAAATGTGTACATAATGGTAAGATATCATAAACCGTGGTCATCTTCAGAAACCACTGTATGCTGATGCTGTGTGGGTCTGTCTGCATGTCAGCCATCGAAGTTTCTTACATTTTTAAGTTCATCTGTTTCCACCTCGATGTTATTGACTCATATCTCCAGATCCACGAGAAGGATGTGATTGGCATCGCCCACCACCCCCACCAGAACCTCATTGCCACCTACAGCGAGGACGGCCTGCTGAAGCTCTGGAAACCTTAAAGAAGAAGAAAGCTCATGAGAAGAGACTGGAGGCTCTCCTGACTCTGCACACGGCTCTGCCCGCTGTGCTTTATTTAACCTCCTGCAGCCCTGATGGATCCTGTACAGATGGAGGTTCGGGGGGAAACACAGTTTTTCACAGTAATGAGAGGAATGACTAAAAATGAGTGTGCAGGATTTTAGGATGTTTTTTTTGTATCATTAAAAAAAAAAATGTTGACAGCTTACGAGAGTGCGAGGTGTTTGCACAGCAGAGCCTCGTTTACCTCAGCGTCTGAGATGTGTTGCAAATAAAGTTTTCATTTTGTGAGTGTCCTAAACTCTGATTAACGGAGACGGCATTTCTCGTGCTGTTATCACTGCTTCTCTAACTGAACCGAAGAAAGCTTTCAGTGGCTGCTCACTAAATCAGACTCTGCTGTTCAGCACCTGAGCCTTTATTTCAGAGCCCTTCAGAGGGGGGGGTAGATGTTAGAAACAACTCTTGTTTTGAAAGTTCAGTTTTGTAAATATATTTTTGACAGTTTTTTTTGTTTTCAATAAGATCTGGTTAAATAGTTTGTGGCTGCGTGTTGCTGATCTTTGATGCTGAACAGCAGATTTGTGAGATCTGTCAGTGACCCGTAAAATAAGCTTGTTGTCATTTGGAAAAAGATGAAACGTCAGACTGCTGCTGTTTTGTTTATTCTGCTTTTTTATATCCTTCATTCCTATTAATTTGCTGGCTGGATGTACACGTGTCCTGTCTGTGCCATTAAAGCTGTTTAACCAGAGCTGTGAAACATGACATCTGTAGTAAAGAAATGTACACACAGTGCTTTTGAATCATTGGAATATAATTGAAGAAACCCTCATTTAAAGGGTTTGAAGAAACTTCTGGGGCGATGAGTCGGTCTGCGTCTGCGCAGCTGGAAGCAGGTTTGGTTATTCTGCTGGGTGCATGATTCCCAGTGCAGCAACTCTGCAGAGAGGAGGGGGGGCATCCAGTCAGTCTAAGGCAGGGGTCGGCAACCCGTAATCCGGAAAGAGCCATTTAAACCCGGTTTACACGGAAAACCCGCAAATACTAGCGGAAGCCGGTAGCGTTACCGCGAGTGACACATATTGAGAAACTAAAATAAATAAAATTATTTAATTTTAATATTTCAAGATCACACTAATGTTCCAATGTAAAACTACAACAAAAACCGAACTGAGAAAAAGAAAATGCACTTCAACTGGATACTTAACTTCCGCGAGCCGCACATTAAGCCTGGATGAGCCGCAGGTTGCCGACCCCTGGTCTAATGCTGGTTGGCAAATCCTTCAAAATAAAAGCTCAAATAGATCAAATGAAAAGCAGTAATTATAATGCACCTCTTAACTTTTGAAAAGACTATTTAACAAAGTCAAGGATGATAATTCAAAGATCGTTCATCCTAAACTTTTATCATTGAAATTTTTTATTTTCCTATTATAATGGCAGGATGTGTTAACAAAGCAGCATATCTTTATTGGTAGTTTGATCAAAGTTGTGGTTGGTAACATTGTTTTCAGCTTTTTACTTTGCCAGTAGCACAAAGTCTGAAGGTTTATTTGAACCTCTGTGCAGCAGGAAGCTGTTTGCATTGCTGTGGACTTGCCGGAGCTGCAGAGCAGCGGGTCACAGAGGTTGAATGAGAAGCTGGTGTCGGAGGGTTTTCTGCAGGGGAGAGGGACTATGGCAGGATTTCTGCTCATCACCGTGTTTCTCTGTCTGAACTGTGGATCATTTCTTCTTGTTGTAAGCAGACCTGCAGTGAGACCCACTGTGGCTTTAAACTCAGCTCTAACTTCAGCTGAGAGGCTTTTTTCTGCAGGGAAGCCCAACACCACTGAGGTCCCCACAACCAGTTATCGTAGGTCAGTGAGCAAACCCTCCACAGCTCCGGGACGTCTGAGTGAAGCTGCCGGTAAAAAAGCAGAAAGAGAAGAAGAAAGTCCTCCAGAACTGGGTGAGTGGACACAAACTTTTCCTTTAATGCTGTTTCATCTCTGCTGAGGAGGAAAGAATGACTCAAAGTGTTAAAGGAAAAACATGATCAGAGCAGATGAACTGATGTATCACAGTGACACTGAAGGACAACAAAGTGACCAAAACTTTAACATAAACTTTGCTTTGAAAGTCAGAAGCAACAAACTGATCATTGATCACTGATGAAGCCAAAGCAGACCTCAGTGTTCCTCAGTGTTAAAGGTGTGTGTTGGTGTTTTCATGTCTGCGCTCAGAGATTGTCCGAGGGCTGGGGGAGGATGTTCCTGGGGGAGGATGTTCCTGGGGGAGGATATTCCACAGTCTGCAGAGGGTGCAGTGAAACGTTTCCTGCTGATGGAAACCAGATGGGCTGTGAGGAAAGGGCAGGAAAAAAGAGGGCAAAGGCTTCTTGAAGCCAGTCGTATGTAATGCTGGTAATGCAGGAATGTTCCACTGCACGCAGAGCTGAGGTAGATCTGGAGCATCTACAGCAGCGTTTACATAGATGTAGTCTCAGGTTGGTGCTGCTTGCTGTGGATCTTTTGTGAACATCACTAAATAAACTTCAACATTATTAGAAAAAAGGTTATTTCTATATTTCTTACTGTTGTTATTTAATTCAGAGTGTTGAACGTCTTTGTTGTGGCACCATGACTCGGGGAACCGTCGCCTTGGGGGGAAAATTAAAGTCCAGGCCCTCAGAAATGAAGCTGCACGTTATTATCACATCATAAATGATGCACAGCTGGCCTCGTCCTTACAGATGTTTAACAATCCTAAAGTTCATGAGAAACATGTCTCCATGGAAATATATGAGAGTAACATCAAACATCTCATCCAGCTGTCTGCACGAAATTAAAGTTTAACTGTTTTTCTTGAAAGCAAAGCGTTACTGCATCTATGAACAGCTTTAGTCTGAAGGGATGTCCTATGAGGAATGAAATGATTTGCCTTTTTCGTAGCAAAGAAGTCCACCAGGAGCATTAAGATACCAAAGAAGCCCAAACTGGTCCTGAAGAAAGTCATCAGCAAGATCTCAGATGCTGCCGAGAGAGCCAAACTCCAGGTCAAAAAAGGAGTGAGGCCGTCAGTGGGCCCAGCATCAGCCCTGCGTATGTACGAAGTATACAGTATGCCCATCAGACATCTGTCAGATATCAGCAGCAAACAGCTTTGGTTGCTTCTGCCTGCTTGGAGGAGGTGAAGCTAACAGGGGCACTCACACAAGAAAGCAGCAAACAAGCCAAAGCATGAAGAACATTTATATGTAATGAGCAGTGCTGGATGGAGGCATACTGTATATGTAAACTTAACTATAACTGATCCTAAAACCTGCTACTACTGCTAAAAACACCGATGTTCATAATATGAACACAAAGCTGAAACCACGAAGGCCTTAAAAAGATGCCGACTCAGACTTTTGCTAAATTCATCACATGTATCATAGAAAATAATCTGTGAGGGTATCAAACACTGATCAGAGTATCTGCTCCTGCCTTCAAGGATGCATGATTGTGTACTCTGTTGTATTTAATGTTGTACCTTTGGTTAATTGATCTCGGGGGGGTGATCGCTGTATAACTCGGTCCCGTTCTTAGCACAGGAGTCGAAGCAGCCGCTGCAGTAAATTCTGCACACATTGGTTTCTGCTGTGTGGATGTTCCCTTGTACATAATATCTGCGTCTGTATTTGTGCACTGGACCGGAAGTTGAGCCAGCTGAGGAAGCGTGTGTGTGTGTACAGTGCATCTGGCTCAATAATCTGTGTGCATAGAGGCAAAGATCGAAGATTAGCTCGTTGGAGGCTGGACAGAAATAAATGCTTAGTAGGCAGCTTGTCATGTGGTGTCAGATCAGATCATTAATATCCGTTCAGGCCTGTCAGACAGTGGTGGGGTGAGATTAACCATGAGTGATATGATGACCTGAGCTTTGATATTAACCTATTTTAAATGAAAGGTGAACTCTTTAGTGCTGCAGATCAATAAAGAGGCAGAATGAGGGTCGTCCACCCCCCGAAAAACGAATCATAGATGGTTTTTTCCAAACAGTCTTCAATAATTTTCCCTCCTTGTGGAATTCATTCCCACAGGTAATCGGCTGAGGTGTGGACTCCTTTAGTTTCAGTTTGGCTCAGCTTCAGCAGTTTGAGCAGAACTTTGTGGTTTGGCAGGAATCCAGCGGTCAGCAGCAACAAAGACACAGTTTGACTCACGAGCAAAGAGATCCTGCAGGACTGCAAGGCAAACGGGGGAACGGGCCTTTACAGGAAACGCCACCAACATTTAGCATTCATTTATGCTGCTTCTATACTTTACAGCAGCCAGTGAAGCTTCCTGACAGGAAGAGGCATTTTGGAGCGGGGTGAACCCCGCAGACAGCGAGAGTCTGTCTGAGGTTTTGAGACGGTTGTAACGGCGCGCTGGGCACGTTCAAGTCTTAAAAACTTTAAGTCATTTTATGTTTCCTCTCACAGTTTGTACAGAGAAGGTGAGATTTGGCCACTAAAAGCTCAACAAATGACTCAGTTTCCATACTCATCATATTCATCATACTCATCAGTCGTGTATGGAAGCATCTGCCTTTATTGAGTTTTCTTTAATTATTTAATCTGCTCCCAGCACATCTTCTTATTAAACAATGTGAAAAAAATGCATTTGCGAGGTCACCTCTCAAATATTTATTCACAGGAAGTGTGTGGACTTTGTTCCTCTGCGCTGACCTGTAACTGATGGTTTTGATCATTCCCAATTATCTGCTCTTTTAATAACCGCCTGTGCAACTTTGGCTCACACTTGCTTTGCTTCCTTAGCCTCTTCTATCATTTTATTAATAAGACCTGTTGGTTGTGTCAGAATGCCCTCCGCTGGGTCTCGAGTCACTGAAGGTCAAAGACGCCCAGCTGAGGGCTTCATCCTACAAGCGCCGAGGCCTGGGCCCCCACCGGGGTCGACTCAACATCCAGGTGACCGCACAGAATAACAGCTTCAGACGAGTGTTGCTTCAGACGATGCTTGCAGAGCATCGACACTACTGTGTACTCCATTTGTGTGCTGCAGTCTGGAATAGAGGATGGAGATATCTACGATGGGGCCTGGTGTGCTCAGCACAGAGATAAGAAGCAGTGGCTGGAGGTCGACGCTCGGCAGCTGACTCGCTTCACCGGTGTCGTCCTGCAGGGGCGCAACTCCATCTGGAGGTCAGTGCTGGTGGGTTAGAGATCAGTAGGCCTGCTGGGAAACGGTTTAGAGGCGATAAT
This sequence comes from Australoheros facetus, assembly GCA_030220045.1. Taxonomy (NCBI): domain Eukaryota; kingdom Metazoa; phylum Chordata; class Actinopteri; order Cichliformes; family Cichlidae; genus Australoheros; species Australoheros facetus. The sequence continues at coordinate 21,548 of JASGAU010408461.1, forward strand.
GTTCCTGTGTTTAATAAAAATCACAATAACAGTGCATTAGTGCCTGTAACATTACTTAATTTAAGATGCATAGATACATAAAACGAGGCTTCCCTCAGCTTCTTATTTTTAATTCATGCTTCTTCTTGTATTACAATCCAGATGTGTGTGTTTTGTTCACAAACAGCTGGGACGTGGTGCACACCTACAAGGTGCAGTTCAGTAATGACACACTGGTCTGGAAACCATGTCTGAATGGGACTGAAGAGGCTGTGAGTGAAGACCCCCTCGTTTGTCTTTAACTTGTGTGTCCTGTGGGTGAGTTAGCCTGCAGCGTTTTCCTGACACTGAATCACAAGGTTTTACTGAAGAAACACATATGAACAGCAATATAATACATTTAACTGTGTAAGAACAAATGTTTATGTTTGAAATCGTTCTGATACACATACAGCACTGTGCAAAAGTCTTAAGCCTACCTTTGTTTCTTTCTATTTTGTTAGGACGCTTTAGGTGCAGCAGTTTATTGAAACGTGTGCAAGTATGCATGGAAATCCAGCATATGGGGCAAAAACAGAGTTTGTACAGTCCTAAAGTCCATATTTAAAATGACCTCCTTTATCCTTCAGCTCAGTCTGAACCCTCTGAGGAGCTTCCTGTCAGTGCTTTCAGCAGTCTGCAGGAACTGTTCTCCAGGCTTCCTGGAGGACCTTCAAAGCTCCTCTTTGGATGTTTCTGCCTTTGGTTCTGCTCTCTGTCAGGGGGGGTCCATGACTGATAGTGCTCCGGTGTGTTTTATAACCAGGGATGCTTTTACTGCATTTGTAGGGTGTGTGGGATCATTGTCATGCTGAACGATTAAACCAGTCAGATGCTTTCCAGGTGGTGTTTCATGCTGGATCAAAATCTGCTGGTTCTTTTCTGCGTTCATGATTCCATCAGTTTAACTGGCTGAGATGCAGCTTCAAACCATGAAGAGCCTCCACCGTGTTTCACAGCTGGCTGCAGACGCTCACTGCTGGACCTCTCCTGACCTCCTTCGTACACACTGATGATGGTTTGGATCCATTCCTCCATCAGACCTGCTGTCACTGATGTTCAGTCCAGTTCTTGTGTAATGTGGCAGACCTCAGCCTTCCTCCCTGTTTCCCTTCCTTCCCTTCCCCTGAGACCATCTCTGATGAGGCTTCAGAGAACAGCTGATGGATCGGCTGAAGGTCCAGATGATGTCTCAGGTCCAGCGTCAGGTCTTTGCTGGACTTTTTTTCCTGTTTCTTTAGGACGTCACTTTCAGATACTGTAAAGAGTTTTTTAGGTTTGCTACTTCTTCATTTTCTCTGGTTTCCTCGGTTTGTTTTTTTTAAAGGACACGCTGCACACCATGCTGAGAGGTTTTCAGCTCATTTTTATGCAAAGAGCATCCTTTGTATTCAATACATTCTTAATGAGCACCTCTCCATTGTTCAAATGTAGCTACTGTTACAATAAAAATGAAGTGTGCTAATATTAACAGCTGGTTCCCACTGCAAGAAGAACTCCAACACAAAACTCCACATAAAAATACAAAAACTCAAATTAGTCTGCTTCATTACAGCAACATCGGTGAGAAAGAAAGCTGTAACTCTGCTGTGCTGCATAAATCTGACATGAGTTAGCAACATGAGCTAACACCAAGCTAAAGCCTGGCTGTGTGCAGAAGACTAGCAGGGCCTAATGCGCTCAAATAAAGACAATAAAACAGAAAAGCTAATTGCTTTATGTTCTTTCACACAGTCGTACCTTTGTAATCATACACATAGCCAACAAACTGTTATAAGTTGTGATTGCTTGTAAATTTATTTTGTGTTTTGCCGTCTTACATTTCAAACCAGCGCCACGGGAGCTTAAACCCGCTTTATGGAAGAAGAAAGGAAAACGCATCAGAGTTTAATTCACCCACAAGCTGCTACCATCATTCCGACAGAGTCCTGTAAAGGAAAGTTGGGTCTGTACGAGGCACATGCAAAGACTGAGCTTCTTCATTTTTACAGCGTGTGGGCAAAGTTTGGTTACTGAAAAGGCGGGAGGAGGTTTAACTGTGCAGCTTCGGTTAGCTCTGTCAGCCACAGCTGGGCATGATGTGCCAGATGTGCTTTGTCCAGCTTTTTTTTTTTTTTTACATGGAGCTTCGTGATTCAGGTGGTCAGACGGGAGCGAAAAGCAGGAAAAAAATGAAATTCAAAAGAGATGAAAATATGACAAGTGTGCATAAATGTGTCGCAGGTATTTGAAGGAAACCAGGATGCAGAGACGCCCGTCCTCGCCCTGTTCAACACTTCCACAGTGGCGCGATACATTCGGATCAACCCGCAGACCTGGTACCAGAACGGGACAAAGGGGGACATCTGCCTGAGAGCCGAGGTCCTGGGCTGCGCACTCCCAGGTACACGAAGCCACTGGCTGGAAATAGTTTTTACATTCACACACATATTTTTGGCCAAAGTGACACACCTGTCCCGTTTTACAGATCCTAATCAGATCTATCCGTGGCAGACAGAGCCCACAGACAAGCTGGACTTCAGACACCACAACTACAAGGAGATGAGAAAGGTGTGTGTGTGTGTGTGTGTGTGTGTGTGGTCTGACCAAAAACAAATACACAGAGGCTTCATTCCCACCCTCGCTGTGCTGCTACTACCTGATGGTCAGAAAACCCACCAAAGCAAACACAGGTCCACCTTCCTCAAACTGACCCAGAGTTTGGACATGACTGATTTATGGGATGTAGACATGTGGAGTGTTTGTGGTTCTCTTCAGTGACAAAGTTTCCCTTTGCAGTCTAAGTCTCTGTGTGTTTGATGCAGTGGGATCAGATGGAAGAACCTTCATGTATTTCTAATGATCCACTGGTGAAATAGTTTACCCCACATCTGTTATTACCTTTCATGTATTCCCTGCTGAGATGGATGGAGATCCAAAAATGCTCTCTAATCTAAGCTGAACACACTAACAATGAGGGTATAAAAGAGTTGACCATGACACTGCCAAAAGTATTCACTCATCTGCCTTTTCACTCTGTGATGTTACCTGGCCTACCACTTCATGGCTGAGCTGCTGTTGTTCCCAGTCGCTTCCACTTTGTTATAATCCCACTAACAGCTGACTGTGGAATATTAGCAGTGACTGGACTTGTTGCACAGGTATCATCCTATCACGGTACCACGCTGGGATCCACTGAGCTCCTGAGAGCGACCCATTCTTTCACTGATGTTCGTAGAAGCAGTCTGCATGCCTGGGTGCTTGGTTTATACACCTGTGGAAGTGACTGGAACACCTGGATTCAGAGATCTGGATGCTGAGTGGATACTTCTGGCAGTATAGAGTATTTATTTAGCGTAAGAAAATTGAAATTTATAATTAGTACTAACAACAGGTTTGTAGCTGCCAGTGAAACATATTTGGTTGTTTTCCCAGCTGATGAAGTCGGTTCATGAGACTTGCCCTGACATCACCCACATCTACACCATCGGGAAGAGCTACACGGGTCTGAAGCTCTACGTCATGGAGATCTCCGACAACCCGGGAAAACATGAACTAGGTGAGACTTATAGAGAGCCGTGAAAGCTGCAAGAGAACAAAGAAGTCATTAATGTTTATCAATCATAGTATCACAAATCAATCATTACTCCAGAGGTAGAGCTACAGTCTTATTAGTCAGAAGGTCGGTGGTTTGATCCCTGCCTCCTCCAATCTGGATGTCAAAGTGTCCTTGGGCAAAACAATGGACCTCAAATTGCCCCCGATGCATCCATCAGAGTGCGAGTGCATGATAGTTAGAAAGTGCTTAGATGACACGATTGCTGAGGATGGCACCGGTGTGTCCGTGAAGTCTAACAACTCTGTGACTGACGAGGTTGAGCGGTGAGCATACCCTGCTCCTATCTGCTTCTTAGAATGGCCAAAATTTACTGCTGGACTTCATGTTTGACTCGGTGTGACCTGAAACTAGTAAAACTAACGATGGAGCTCACGAACCCATCAGTAAAGCGTTTCCTGGGGTCACGGAGAAAGGGAGGTCACGGCTGTTTTCCCGCAGACTTCTGTGCAGCTGGATGTCTCTCTGCAACCAGAAGAGTCGCCCCCTGGTGGTCATTAGAGAGAATGCAGGTTTAAGGCTCTAAGAAGCTGTGTCCATCTTTTATACGGCCTGTGTGGAGCATTTTGGCAGTTGCCATCTTGTTTGTTTAACTCAGAAGTGACCATATTTGGTTGAGAAGGAGGAGTTAGCAGGTAACACAAACAAGGTTGTTCAGCAAGGTGCAGCTATAGACAAAGAAAACTGTGCTGATGCTGTTGTCTCCTTAGGGCTAGTAAAGGCTGAGATACCTTTGCGCTCCAGATCATTAAGGATGAAAGTCTCTTACATACACCTGCAGTCTAAACCCAAAGCTTCAACTAAACTGTGAATCTTCCACATGCTGCTGTGCTGCCACGCTGCCTCTCCCCCAGTGAGACAGCCATCTAAGAGGTCAGAGGGTCAGCACACTGCTTCTTACTGTGTCTTTCAGCCCTGCTTACACATACAGTGCAGTACTGTGTGGCACATAAACGGACCAGAGTTCTCCTTCATTGGCTCTGAGGTGTACAAATGTTGTCTTTGGCCTCGTCAGCTTGGCCCACATGGCAGCAGAGCGGCGGGGATTTCCCGCCAGAAAACGTGGCAGTGAATGCAACACGGCCGGGCAGAGGGAGAGTGGGAGGCAGACATGATAATCACTCAAATTTATCAATAAAATCTACTCTCGGGTGCACAAAGCTTGAAGATAGTGACCCCGTCATTTAATGTGACCCATTAAAAGTTTATGAAGGAAGAAAACTTCACCTTAAAGTCTGTTTTTCTCCACAGACCTGTGTGGGTTTGGTGTGATCGTAAATCCATTTTTTCAGTATTTATCATCTCAGTGGTTACTGTAGGTGGTGTCTTATTTAGTGACCTGTGGCTTCGTCAGCCTTCTTTACTCTGCTTCTCTTTCTCTGTTCTTATTGTTGATGCTGCCGGCTCACCGGTGGGTTTTTTAATAGTATGAATATGTACAGCAGAAGAATCACAAAAATACTGCTGTGTGCTGCCTGGGATATTTACAGACATCACAAATATGAAAACATATTGTGAGCAAATATAAAATCTAAGCCTGCTTTTCTTTCTTGATGTTAGTGCTTAAATTTAATGAACATTTCAGCTGAATTCAGCAACAGTCACCTCAGCGTGCTTCATGCTCCCCTGTGAGCAGCACTTGGTGACAGTGGGGAGTAAGAACTCCCTTTTAACAGGAAGAGACCTGCAACAGAACAGGCTCAGGGAGGGGGGGTCATCTACCTCAGCCAGCTGCAGAGTGAAGTGG
>JASGAU010408465.1:0-13793 GCA_030220045.1 Australoheros facetus
CTGTTAAGCCCTGTTAGGTTGTGTAATTCCTTATTTAAAGGTCAACTTACTTTGTATTTTGAAACTATACAAGAAAGCACATGAATAGAAGGCAAACAAAACAGTACTAAAAGACCTTGTCAGCACATTTTTAGCATGTCACAGCAGGAAACACGCAGGTTTAGTAGATAACCTTAACAATGGCTGCTTTCCACGAGCAGGATTTTAGCTGGATTCAGGGGACTGGTACCGTACAGGCATGGCTTACTGTGGCGCGAAAGTGGAATCGAACCCTCCTTCTGAGACAGGTTCAAACAAGGTTAAAAAAAAAAAACCCAAAGCTGCTTGATTCCTGTGCTCTGTGTGGGAAGAAGGTCCTTCATGGAAAACCTATTTTACAATCTGATGAGGTGGGTTTGAAAGCCACTGGCATCTTCCAAGCAGTATGAGTGTTTTCTAATGTCCCAGCCACACAGGCTGGTGACCATCTGGCAACCACTGGTTGCTGGCAGTTGCAAGGTGAAACTGATTGTAAAGACATATACAGTGCTGCAGTGAAAACCTCCTTGCAGTTGCTTTGGTTGCGAGCAGGCCGGCCGTGGAATACACATTTTCCCAAGTATCCGGGTCACCGAGGGGTCTCGAGGCCTACATGACTGAGGCCTTTAGGATGCAGTCAGATTGCATAATAGAAAACGCAGGATGCAGTATCTCTAACTTAACCGAAAACAGGAACTGTCAATGGTAAATCTGTGTCAACTCTGTTTTATTCTTAGATGAGCTTTGATGAAGAAGGGTGGCAATCAGAAGTGATGTGATTGCCACCATCTGTCTATTTATGTAGTTATGTGTGAGAATAAGAGAAAGAAGACCGTCTATTCCTGTTTGTTTTTTAAGTGCAGGATGTGGCTGCGCTTCAACCGATGCAAATGAAAACCATGTGTACTCACCAGTGGCCACCTTTCCACCGTCCCACATCCTTGTTACTGGGCAAAATGCTGTTGGTCATCATTCTTTGTCATTCAACAGGGAGCTCGCAATTATGGTGTAATGGCTATTATGAGATACAATAGGCACAAACAGGACTTCCCCTGTCTGGGAGTTTTTCTGCATTCATCAGCCTACAGCCTGCACACAGCTGAAAGAGCCACAGGAAGCGTCCAACTCAGAGAAACATAAAAGGAGCTTGTAAATGACATCTGTTGATTAAGAAAAACTTGATTGAACTTAAGAAGGAGATTAAAATTGAACATGGCATGGGGGAGCATTTGTAGATCAGTCTTTGTTTTAAAAAAAAAAAAGATTTACCTTTTCATTTATCTGGGTGAAATGTGAGCGCGTGAGGATGGGGGAAGGCCTGAAGAGGCCGAGGCATTGTGGTGTGGTCTTTTGTTGGGCTTTGTGAAAAAGAAGTGAGTCATTTTGCAGACAGTGAAGAAAATCTCTCCAGTTACACACACAGAAAAGAGGACTGTGGGGAAGAATTATGCTGAAGCACTCCTTTTCTCTTGCACTCTGCAGAGTCAGCTGGGTAGGAGAGAAACCATCAAACTGTGACCCACAGCTCGGTGTCTGACTTGTGAAGAGGGCCGCAGAGATAAGCAGAGCAAGAAAAGTGCAGTGTATGAAGACATATGCTAAAACTCCTTTAGAGGAAACAAATCTAAAAAAAAAACAAAAAAAAAGCACTGTTAAATCTTTCATGTTCATGGTGTTTTTATCATCTTTTACCTGGATAAAATCAAAAACAGTTAATGAAACACATCCTTAAAACAAAACCTCCCATCCCCCATAACCTCATTGCCGTGTCCTGCTGTGTGTCTGGCTCACATGATGCAGTTGGAATTCCAGATGTTGCGCATGGAATTCTGCTCCATCTCTGGCTTCCAAATGTGACTTAACCCTCCTCACTCCTCCTTCATCTCCTCCCCCAGCAAGCCCCATGACTTTTCTCTTCAGCCCCAGGTCTTCAAAACACTGCAGCAAGAATTGGAGACAAATGGGCGCCCTAAATCTTTTTGGCACAATAGGAAAATACCTCATCTTTTTAAGTGCATAAAGCCCTGTAAATGTAATCCTAATATATAGACCCACCCACTCGTGTTCTCTTGCAGTCAGTCGTCTTTACAGCGAGTTGCATGTTTGTATTGTAGTTGTTCATTAGTGGAATAATTAAGGAGCGGGGAGACGCCTAGATTTGCTGTTTGAGCTTTTATTGGCTCCTGTTGGATGGGAGTGCACACAAACACAGTGGATAATGCACAAGTAAAGGCATTTATAGTTGCTCAGAACATGCACGAGTAAGCGCTTGTATTACTGTGCTTGCGAGGACCTGCACTGACCACATTCACTGCCTCAGGCCATTGTGAACAATTAATCTTTGTGACTGCTTTCCCAGCTCCAAATCCAAAGTCTCGATAAGAAGAAGGTCCTTCGTTTTTTCCCATGCTTTTCCTTGTCATCCTATGCTTGCTGAGGCTATGTGGTCCCAATCTGAATAGAAATATACACAAGTTGACACACACACACCTTCTCCCTCTAACTGTATAGCTGAGAGATGTTTTCCTGCTGTGCAGCAACGGGTTTATACAGTCATCTTCATCCCTGTTTCTACTTAAGCTCTGGATCCAGTCCGTGTTTTCCGACCCAGTTTCTGGCTTGCCAGTTTCCGAGCCCCAGTAACGCAGAGTGGTGCGGTCGGGGAACAAGAAACCTGGAGGTCCAGGAAGACTGGGGAAGTCCAGATGCAAACGAGGCACGATCAATACGAGTGGTAAAGGCGAAGAGTCCAGGTGAGAGAGAGATTATATGAAAGCAGTTAGGACTAAGTGAAGATCAAAGCACAGAAAGCCTTTTGAAATTACTTTATTCTTGTAAGAAAAGCTTATAAGCGAGTATACACACACACACAGTCTCATTGAGAAGGCTAGATGGTTATCATTATCATTGCCACTAGTATTATTATTGTTGTTAAACTAACCCCTGACTAATAATGTAGTAACATGATTTGACAACTGTACAAAAGTAAGTACGATGACAAAAAGGAGGCATTTTCAGGTCTTCAATTTATTTTAATTTGAGATGGATTCAAGGTATAAAAAAAACAATCAAGTTTCAGGAATACAAAACCCCTTTCCCCATTCACTGTTCCCACATATATAAAATTAAGGCCACTTTCAAAACTGAATGTCACTGTCCAGCAGGACTTTTTAATGACAACATAAAAAAAAACAACATTCTTTACATGGTGGACAACAACAACAATAATAGTAATAGTCATAATAGTAATGACAACATCATTTATAATAATAACACTAAAGACATTAATATAAAAAAAAAGAAAATACACTGTTGCATTTATTGCTTTACTCAGATAGAAATGTATCTCATGCTTCAAAAGGAGGCAAGCTGTTGTTTCCCTTTTATGGTCCCTACTGGCTCCTGACATGTTGCTTTACTGGAAGATTAAGAAACACAAATGACTATGCCACTGTGGTTTCCAGGTTTATGTTTTATGTGTTATGAGTGTGTGCAAATTAACCAGGGGATCGCTTACACAAAGAAACATGCTGAATTGGGCGTCGTGAAGATGCAGGTTTGAAGTGGAAATTCACAAGAACACAAACACTGACGACTGACAAAAACTAAAAATACGACATTGAAAAAAGGCTAAAACAAACAGCAATGAGCTGGCGTCAGTAACCACAAGAAGAGAGGCAGAGTCAGAAAGGAGAGGAGAAAGGAAAACAAAACACGCTGAGGGACTGAGTGGTTGAGAGATAGAGTAAAAGGAATCTGGAAGTGGTAAGAAAAGTTGAAAATGCAAGTCTGACACCCTTCCTTCTGCTCTTTCTCATGTTCTGTCTCTTTCTGTCCTGCTCTCTTATCTGTGTTGAACATTCTCCACCATTTTTTCTTCTTCTCTTGCCTTCTTTCCCTCCTCTCTTCTTCCCCTCCATCTCTAATTACACCTTGTCCAGTAGAGATCGCTGGCAGTAGAGGAGTCGGCGCGGGGTACCGTAACGACGGAAAAACAGCAAGGCTGCCAACGTTGCGATCACACACACTACCAGAAACAGCGGCAGAACAAACGCCGCTGCTCCGCTGCCACTATCCGTCTCAATAACTTTCACATCGATTTCCTCCTCCCTCTCTGTCTCCCTTTCTGTCTCCCTCTCCCTCTCTCTGTCCCTCTCTCTGTCTCTAGTTCGGTCTCTGTCCTCCCGCTCCCTCTCTCTCTCCCGTTCCCGCTCTCTCTCCCGCTCCCTCTCTCTCTCCCTCTCTCTCTCCCTTTCCTTCTCCCTTTCCCTGTCCTTGTCATGTCCACCCTTTCCTCCGTCTGTCTTGGGGTCTTCATTGGGGCAGCCCATCCAGTCACGAAGGGCTGATTTTGGATATCCAGGCTCCACCCGCATCACCTGGTTGTTGAATTTCCAGTACTTGTTGGCTTTGTAGAAGTAGGTGTATGCTGAAGGGTTGAAGAAAGACATGTAAGAAACCTCATTTTTCCAAGAAAGAACTTGTACCAAAAGGTATCTGGTCACAGTAGGATATGATGAGTAATCTAGATAATCTGACACATGGCACCCTTACTTTGATCTTTGCTCATGAACGCTGCCTTGATGTTGTCGGGGACACCTTGCCACACACTGATAGATTTTGGATAGCCTTCGTCAACTGTGCGGGATGCTTCATTGAAACGGTAATAACTAAACAGGAAGTGAGAGGAGAAACATAGAAAAAAGAACAGAAACGTACATTAATGATTCAGTCGGACTTAGAAACTGTCCTCGTAACCTACACTTTACACATGAACAGCTGTGTATTGACTTTGGCTCTTCCTTCAAGACTTGACATCATACTTGACTTGGACTTTACTCATTAAAACTGCCCTCCAAGGCAGAGATTTACAGCTTCGTTTTTTGTAATGCCCTTAAAGACTCTGAACCTTTTTTCACGCAGACTTGACACCTGACTTGCATGACTCGACACCTGATATGTAAGCGAGACATTAGTCTTCAACCGGGTGTAGACCTTTTGTAGGTGATTTGTGTTGAGTTTTAACTTGTGTAGAATGACTTGAGTTGAGACTCGACTTGAACTTTCTTACTTGACAACTGTACGTACAGACCTGAACTAACTTTTCTTGACTTGCTTTCAAACATAAAACTGCACAGCTACAAACAGTGTCGTCTCTGCCACTTAAGCACCATAAACTCTTCTAGAGGCCAAAAGACTAGAAACAGGTTTTAGGAAAAGTGCAGTAACGTAGGTGGCTGCATTCTCTTTATAATCACAAATTACCACGTGTCATCCACTTTTTATACCCACTGCTGTAGTAAACATGGAAAAGCTTAGCAAGCATAACAGTTCCCTGTAGGTGAATTCTCATGTTTAAATGAGAGGCAGTTTGTATTTGATGGTAAGTGTTCGAGTTTACATTTTTTAACCTCATATGGTCAATATCTAAACATATCTTTTACTGGCGGTGACGCAGGGGATTTTCCTTGAAATCAACTAGTTTCTAACTTAGCACAGTTCTGCTTTAGCACATGATAAACACACACACACACACAAAATGGATGATGACTAACTTGTTTCCTCTGAATAAATATGTCTGTCCACTGGGGGTGTAGTAGAGAGCAGCGTCTATTCGATCTTTGGGCAGCCCGGTGCCCATTTCTTTAAGACTCCTGGGGAATCCAGAGTCCAGATTTGATTCAGTGAACACCCAGTACCTGTCCCCTGTGGAGAGATAAAAGCAAGGACAAACCAGATGCCAGACAGATGTTAGATGTTTTTTTTCTTTAATAATAATAGTAAAACAATTTGTTTGCCGGTATATTGAAGAAGACTTACCTTTAAAGAAAGCAAATTTCCCATCTTCCCTTTCAAAAGCAGCATTAATATGAGTGGGCAGCCCCCTCCAAAACTGACCAATTGGCATTGGGTATCCATCCAACACATGGTTATTACGCACCCGCCAGAACCACTTATCCTAAAAGAAAATAAACATTACTAACAGCCTACTAGACATATTACATCTAAATGGTATAATAAATGGTATGGTCTATAATAAGCATCTGTTTTACCTTGAACACAAACATTTCTCCCCTGAGGATAGCGATGGTGTCAAAGTGTCCATCGCAGATGTTGGGACCAAAGCGAGGCTTGTCTGGTGAATATGGGGTATCGGGGGGGTGGTAAGGTGGCTGCTGTGTTACAGGTGGGGGCTGAGGACCTGATCCTGACCCTTTGTGAGTAAGGACATCAAACAATTCTTTAAAAGACCAAACCTTAACTTTATAGCAAGGAAGTAATCGTTGCAGCTAAGGTTTCATACAAAAATCTGTTTCATCCATCTTTGGGACGCTGTTACCCATGCAGCAATTTACAGTGTAATACTTCAGTTTACTCTTTCCACTCCAAACACTTGATAGTGATTAATGTTATGTAGAATTATAATGATTGACACACCATAAAGCTGTTGTATGCCTCTGCGGTCATCGTCTGGAAGTTGGAAGTTCTCAGTGTCCATCCACTGGTAGAAGGGAGCCATGATGGCTGAGGGATCATTAGAGTGCTCAAGACCCATAGCATGACCGAGTTCATGCACCGCAACGAGGAAAATGTCATTCCCTGAAACAGCATCCACAACAAAGCACCATTTAATTACTTTGTGTTAGACATAAAACGGGAGGATTTTGAGACAGAGTCCTACAGGAGAATGAGGAACAAGTGCTGTTGCCTCATTTTCAAGTGACTCAGAAGCACACAAGTATTTAAAAATAAAACCATCAGCCTCTCATGTGAGGATGTGTTAGACTCGAGGAGCTGACGCTGCAGTTTGTGCGTCTGCTCCTTTTTCACACAGGTATTCACTGCCTCAAGTGTACCGACACGGGCCCGGGCCTGTTGTGGCCCAGGTTTTGCTTTTGACAGCAAAACAGAGTCAGAAGTCACTCCCAAGCTTTTCTTGTGTTAGGTTTTTGGGATTTACTGAAGGGAAAATAAAATCCCTCACCATCATTACAATTTCAGTTTCATCATGAAGCCTCACCTGTCAGGTCCTGGTTTCCGACCGTCCACGGCTCAGCTGCATCAAAGTGGGTGTCACCACCGATGCCGATGCCGGGAAAATAGGCGTGTGCCAGGAATCCCCCCTCGCCATCAAATGGGCTGCTGTCACCATGGAAACCCTCACCAAAGAATAACATGATGTCAGCAAACTCCTCCACCTTGTCCCGTATGTAGCTGTAGGGAATTTCCCGGAAACGAAGCGGGGTGACGCTCTCCCACACCTTGAAGGCCTTCCTGATGGCCTCGTGGGTCTCATACTCACCCACCTTCGGGGTGTAGTTCTGTATACTAAACAGTGTGTTAAAAAGGCGAGGCAGACAGTTAATTCCTTTTTACAGACACATAATTGTAGGTTGCTCAGTATTTATTTCACGACTCTCACTTACGAGAAAGTGATTTCTGTCTTGGGCCACTTCAGGCCCTGGATGGCGTACCGCTTCCTCCTCAGGTTGCTCTTGAGCTCGGCACCAAACTTATCAGGGACGCCACAGCGTGGTCGCTTCATGGCCCTGCCAGACAGTAGACACACTCCGCTCATGACAAAGTAAGCTTTACTCTGTGTGAGCTTAGCTGCACTTTAGCTAAGCGCAGAAAATAAAAAAACACCTGTTTGATACTCACTCGACGGTGTTCGTGTCAAAGGTACCAGTGACAGTGAGGCCATAGAACCTCTGCATGGCCGCGATGGCAGAGGAGATGGAGTTCGGGGAGCGGAGGGCATGGGTCCTCAAGTCCCCTGGTGGAAGGTAGCCATACTGTTGTAGCCACGACTGCAGTGCAAAACAGGAGAAAAAAAAAAAAGGAAACTTGATGAGAAGTGTTGCAAAACATAGCAAGGAAATTCCACTTTTGGTACAGGCACAAAAATTAAAAGCAGACACAAAAACACTTCATATGTCACCTGATTTTTCTGTTACTAAGAATATGAGAACAGGATGTTTTCCTGCGATTGCAATGAAAACATGTTCCACGCCGACAACAAGAATAAGCTCCTTAAATAACTTCTCTCTGTGTTTTTGCATCTTGTAGCCAGAGGGAGCAACATCAGCTTCAGGCAGCTGGCATGTTTCCAATTAATGACTAAACACAAAAGCTATTCAACTATCAACACTGGACGCACCAGTGAGTGTGGACTGAAACTAGAATTGGCCTGAGGAGCCAAAAAAGGTTAAGGCAGGGATAGTTTGAGTTTCAACCAAAACCCTGACATAGACACTGAATGAGGAAACCGCCCTCAGAGCTACAAGTTAACACCGCTGTTACTCTGTACCCACTTGTGTGCGGGCTACGTCAGTTATAACTAAAGTCATCAAGTCTGTAAAATTCATACATGAAAGCATTTTTTAAACCATTTGGAGCCCATATTATGGTGGTCACTGAGTTCTCTGGTGCTCCAGATCCCTCGCTCTCAGCTAAACTTGACCTTATTTTCCCCTGGAAACCCATTTGCCTGCGGTGCTGGTTTGACATTTGGACCGGTGCCGGCAGCTCTGCTACGCACCTCTCCCACACAGCTTCTCTTAACCTCCTTCCCTCTCAAGCTAGAGCTGAAAAATAACACTGAGGCTATTGTGAGCGTAATGGAAACCGAGACCACTTTGATATTCTGCTGTATGCAGTCACTTTGTGAGCTTGTCATGCACATTCAGGGTGTGTTTGATGGTTCAGATCTACTGATGACAGTTACCTAGTTTGGGAGGATTTGCCTTTGTTTGGTAGAACTTGATTTGACTTTGCAGCTTAGCGGGATCTATTATTTAATCTGGATTTTAAAAAACATAGGCGTAGTAGGTGCATGTGCAGAGACACAGATTGGGAAAGAGAAGAGAAAAAGATAGGGAGTGTCCCAGGGTGAGACTCAGGCCTTGGGCAACCTCAGTCGAGGTCTCCAGTCAAGCAGTAAAGTCAGTCAGTAATTTAACTGGGAATTTCTTCCCAGTTGCATCCAAACCTCAAAGTCAAACTCTTCCCCCCACGTTCATGTCTCTGTCTTCGCCTCTTCACTCCGCCCCTTCTCCTCTGCCTCATCCCTCTCTTATGGAAAACCCACAGACTTGAGGGTAAATACTCATGAACAACCACACCCTGAGCCACTCGATTATTGTTGTTAATGCCTATCTGCTGCTAATGGTTGTTAAACACATTTAAGGCGAAATAAATCGACTCCCTTATTTCAGCATTTTCCACTGAAAATGTAAAGCAAGCCAGTGTGCTGGCATTGTTATCTGAGTCTGTGCTTCAGGTCAGCCTGTCACAGCTGTATCAAAACCCCTCTGATGCTCCCTCAGCTTGGCTACGTTTGGCCCTGAGCCCACTGTCAGCTTTGGAGGCCCTTGAAAGTCTAATCTCTCCCTCTCTGTCTGTCCTAGGGAGACATGGAGGTCAAAGTGTTTAGACTTTACTCCTGAATGAGCCCTTTCTGGTTTTGACTCACCCATGGAGCTACAGTGGACACATAAAGACTCACTGTTACAGCACAGCCACATGAGCGGGAAAAAGAGGAGCACAAGGAAGGAAAGATGAAGGTTAGCTGTAATTAGAGGTTGTAATTAACAGTCATAATGAAACGCCTGCACTTTGCTCGGATAAACAAATACAGCTTTTGCTTGTCCTGGAGTCAAATGCAACCATTACAACTATTAGCACCCCAGAACTGGATAATTTACTGCAAATATAAGAGATTTTAAGGCCTGATTTGAGCTTGAAACCTAAATCTTCTAGTTCACACATTCCCCGTTTTCTTTTCTACAAAAGGCCTAATTTTGTCCTCGGCTCAGTCAAAAGACTGCTGTTGAATGACACTGAACACTTGTTTTAACTTTAAGACTCCCCACGCCTCATTCATGGGTCCCACAGGTGACTCTGACAAAGTCTTATTCACCCTCTACTTTGGTCCACACTAAGAAGTGGAGTAACTACAGCAGGAAGAGGAAGTGGTCAGTATTTACAGTAGCATAAGAGGTGACAGTCCAAACTAATGCAGTCTTTTGATGTACAGCAGTGGATTCCAGCTGTTTTTGTCAGTAACCTTCACAGACAACCTCTTATTGACTCTCCATAATTTCAAAGCTAGCTGAGATGATATGTAAACTGTTTAAACTCCTCTACTTGCTAACTAACTGTTTTGAATTATAGATTGCTGGCAACAGCTGATTTAGTGTTAGGTTGTATTTCTTAATTGGCTACAATTTGACTGATGAGAAACCCTTTAAAGTGAAGCATGGAAGCATTTGTGTTAAACGTATTCATCACTCTTTGATATTTACCAGTGCGCAGACTTTAAAAAGTACGGAGCGAAAGAACTTTGCCAATCCGGGACTTTGATTTAAACCTCACTCATATGGAGCGACTGACTTTATTGTTTAATGGAACAGCTACAAGAATCAAACAATGTTTGCTATGGATGTTTCTAGGCAGTGCGCTCATTTTGCATAGGATGAGAAAAGGAGGAGAAGAAGAAGCCATAGCGAGTCAGTTGTTCCATTTGGCGAAGGCCAATGGAAAGAAACTCTGGTCAACAGCGATGGGAGTCCAGCTGAGGTATGCTGAGTATACGGCGCACAAGCAAAGAGCGAGTGATCTAGTCATTACATATCCACTCACTTTGTCCAGAAAGCTGCAGTATGCTGTCACATGTCTTAAATGTATGAAATTATGACTCCCACTTCACTTGCAACAGCAGGTTATGGGCCTTCAGTGTGTATATGTGTGTCAGGGAGTTTATTGTGGGTAGAATTACTGCAACACCTTATTAAATTTTTCTTTTTTTTTGTCCCCCCACTGCATGAACATTTGCCCGATGCTTACACTATTGCTTCAGGACAGCATTTACAACCTCTCTGACCCCTCCGGCCAACAGCTCCTGAGCGCACATGCAGAAACCTCTTTGAGTTGTGTGTAATCCCCCAGCTGTTGTCTATTAAAATAACCTCCCTCCAGCCAACACCAGTAAGGCCCGATGACACAAGAGTGGAAAAATTCATCTCTGCCAGTGTCATTTGAGGAGTCAGTCAATCCCAAGCAAAATTCGATGGAAGAGTTTCATCTAAAAAAATAAAATAAAATAAAATAAAAATTGGCCTGTTTCTTTTATGAACAGGAAATGAGGCAATGATTTTTATTTTCAGTTTACCCTTTCCTCAAGGAAACTGCCCAAAGGCCACCCACTGCTGATTATAACAATGGATTGCTGGGAAAACTACGGAATATTCCTTCCTTTCTTTTCTTCCTCTCTTCCTTCCTCTAAATGACTAACAAGACTAGTCCAGGATGGGACTAGTGTAAAGTTACCCGTTTAATTATTCTCTTTGGGAACAAAACATACAGTATACTCACACAGGATGTGTGTGTGTGACAATTATAATCTACATCTTGTCTTATTCAGTCAGATAATTGCTTCATTTTCCATCTTTTCTGAAAGGACTGCATCACTCCCATCTCCACAATAGCCCCCTTTCTGCTCTGCAACAGTCTCCTCAGTGTCCTCCCTGCCTCACTTTCATCATCTCAATTCATGACAATTTATCATTCTTTATAGTGAATGATGACCTCAGCTTATAGCTATTTCTGCCAATTTGTGCACAGGAAAAATGCCCACATGGAGAAAGATGTGTGTGTGTTATAGGCAGGTGGTTGCTGACACGCCAAACTGCCCACTTTCTGTGTCCACCACACGCCACAGGAAATAACTTGTGTGCATCCACGCAACCTCTATCTCACCGGAACAGACCCACTAATGAACGTGCAACCACTCATTTAATTTGTTTTATTCGTAATTAAAACAAAAACATCATCCTACACAGCAGCAGAACTGAGCACAGATGCTGCTGACTTGTGGGTTTGTGGAGGCAGCATATGAGCTCAGACGTCTTCAGTTGTATGAAGATCTTGGTCTTATGTACATATATAAAAAAACAGCACATTTTGACCCTAGCTAAGGACGGAAAGTCCCAGTTCCTGTGGTGCAGACATTAGGCATGTTTAACAACCTCATTAATGTCCCTATTTGACTACAAATTGCTGATTGATGCTGTTTTTGATGAATGTAATGATAGAAAAAAAATTTTTTTTTTTGCATGACAGACTCATTAATACATGGGCAACATTTCAAATAATGACGTTCGTGTTTACAAAAGTAATCCCAGTTAGCCAAAAGCTCAGACTTCAGACTGCTCTAAATACTGGGTTTCAACTCTGTTTTCTCCTCTTGGTTTTTTATGATGTAAGCATCATAGGGTATGCCAAATATGGTTATCTCAGGTACACAGCTCTGGTTGTGAGCTCAGCAGCCCCTGCTCACTTCCTATTCAAACTTTCTTTTTGGGAAAGTTAGTCAATCAGAAGAAAGCTGGCTTAGTAGGACAGGCACTGTAAATGAAGACGAGCTAAAAGTGGCTTTTTTTCAGACAGCAGATCAACTGAGTGACAAATAAGATGGAAAAAGATCAAATATGGAGTCAGCATTCATATTTGTATTTTGAATTGTTCAGATCGAATTACCTACTTTTTTGTTGGACTTTCCATTTTTTTGTGGGTCATGCTGGTAGCAAAGTCCATTATTATGAGAAAACTTTGCAGCATAATGTTAAGGTTGTTAAAATGTGCACTAACTGATTTGGAAAATTCTTTTTGCATGACTAAAAGCAACTGACTTAACCACTAACCCATCTTTAAAAAAACAAACAAACATATGTAAACAAATCTTTACCAGAATCAGAAAACATCATAACTTAGATTTATTGTTGCCCGGTGTGGGCGGAATAAAAGTTACAATTGTTGTGAATTATGTAGGTAACACAATGTTTACATTTTACAGATTGTGCTTTACAGTCTCTAGTCTAATGTAGGTCAATTGAGTAACTCTGCTCTATTTTCTTCCACTGGCACAGCTGGAGTTATAATAGCATCGGTCTCAGGCAGGATACAGTGATCAGAGGGACTTCAGGCGCCAGTGTATGGCCTACCAAAAAAATCTGAATTCTTTGATCTTGTGTGCAAGCAACATGCACGCACACACAGTATTTTTGTAATGGCACTGAAGGAAGCAGGTGTGTAGGAGTGTCATAGCAAAGTCACTTCCTACAGCATTAACAGAACTTCCTCACTTTGCTCTGCCTATGGTATCTTAGGGCTGCTGATTCTGCAAACAGAACAGATCAGAACAGACTGTAGCTGAAAAAATAAGATCTGAACAGTACAGAAGAGAAAGGAGCAGATGTGAACAGCAGGGGGAAAAAAATCTCAGCTGCATCTTCCATAGTATTCAGTGTGGGTACTGAAGAAGTTGGAAGTCTTTTAGTGCTCAATCTGTTGTGTTTTTCCACAGATGGAAAAAGAGTGAGATGCTGCAGAACCTCTTCTTTCTTCTTCTTCCTTTCTTTTTTTTTTAAACCTACACCCCCACCACCCCCAGTGCACTGCTCAGACATAACTCAGGACAGATGTCAACAATTACATCTTTTGGAATAAAACTGTACCCACAACTCTCAATCCCTCAGCCTATTCCCACAAAAATTGCCTCAGTCGCAGCGACCACAATACAACCTAATGCATTTCTTTTGCTCTGGCTCCGCTGCTTTTGCCCTCTCAGCATTTCTGTGTTTTCACGAGCGCTATCACCATTAAGGGCTGCTTCCTCTAACCCAGGGTCAAAGCCCATTTCCCATATCCCTGTGCAAACCACAGTCAGCTGCAGAATTTGTTATCAGGATGCAAACAAATCCTGTATAGCAGCC
>JASGAU010408466.1:0-11744 GCA_030220045.1 Australoheros facetus
AATGGGTTTAAAAGTACGACGCTTCGACGATGAAATTTCACGTCGACAAATTTTTGTAGTCGACATCATCGATTACGTCGATGAATCGTTGCAGCCCTAGTTTTCTCCAAACATGGTGCTGTGGATTGTGGACAAAGCTGCCATGTTCTTTTTAGAGAGAAGAGGCTTTCTCCTTGGAACCCTTATAAACACCCTTGTTCGGTCTTTTTCTAATTGTACTATCATGAACTTTAACATTTAACATGCTAACAGAGGCCTGTAGTGCCTGAGATAGAGCTCTTGTTTGTTTGTTTTTTGTTGTTGTTTTTTTTTACTGTCTGCACGGTCTGACCTTCGGGTGCATATGCTGGGACGTCCACACCTGGGAAGATTGGCAGCTGTCCTGACTGTTTCCCACTTGTGAATAATCTTTCTCACTGCAGAATGACGGACTTCACATTGTTTGGAATGGCCTTATAACCCTTCTCACATTAATGGGCAGCAACAATTACTTCGCTAAAATGATTTCTTTCCCTAAAGTTCGCTTTTGATGAAAGTCCAAGCACTTCAACCTGTGCCAAGGTGTGGGGGCCTAAACATTGCTGCACCTTTAATTTTGTCACTCAATTCAATTCAGTTTTATTCATATTGCAATAACTGACAACAACAGTCTCCTCAAGGTGATTTATATTGTAGGAAAAAAACCCCCTATAATATTACAAAGAAAACCGTATAAGCAAGCACTTGGCAACAGTGGGAAGGAAAAACTCCCTTTTAACAGGAAGAAACCTCCAGCAGAACCAGGCTCAGGGAGGGACAGTCATCTGCTGTGACTGGCTGGGGTGAGGGGAGGGAAAAGAAAGCAGAGAGAGACAGGACAAAAGGCAAACCATGGGAGAGAAAGTAGTGTATAAACACATAGAGAGTGGAAAGAGGTGAGTGAAAAAGAAACACTCAGTGCATCATGGCAACCTCCCAGCAGCCTAGGCCAGTTGTAGTATAACTAAGGGAGGGAGCCCTAACTATAAGCTTGATATTTTTTTTTTATAAAAAAGGAAAGTTTTCAGCCTAATCTTAAAAATAGAGAGGGTGTCTGTCTCCTGAATCCAAACTGGGAGCTGGTTTCACAGAAGAGGGGCCTGAAAGCTGAAGGCTCTGCCTCCCATTCTACTTTTAATTATTCTAGGAACCACAAGTAAGCCAGCAGTCTGAGAGCGAAGTGCTCTGTTGGGGTGATATGGCACTATGAGGTCTTTACACTCTGGCGGGGGACTGATTATTTGCTGTATGTGAGAAGGAGGATTTTAAATTCAATTCTGGATTTAACAGGTTACAGACCAGCAGAATTTACCATCATCCTGTAATGACCACTTATGGCCACAGAGGGCGCTGTTGGCTGCAAATGTGCCTCCTTATTAAAGATGCTTTCATGACTTCTTTGATTTTGTTTGTGTTCATTTTTATGTGAACTTTGTTGTTTCATGACTCAGAATGTGCCTTTAATATTAACAGCTCCAAAGAGAAAATTTATTTATTTTATATACTTTTCTCACTGTTTAGCTGATTAATGAGACATTACTCAAACCTGTGAAAGACACATTTCTTCCATCTGAGGTTAAGACTGATATATATATCTGGAGAGCATCAAAGCTAACTGATTGTTATGATTTTTACTTGTTTGGAGTAGAATCTGTGCAACCGAGATCTTATCATCGACACAGAAACTGATATTTGTTGTTTTAGTACAACTAATGAAACACAAATAAAATCTGTCAGTTAACAAGCAAGAGCTCATTTGTATAAATCACCCGTCTTTTGTAGAGTTTGTGCCTCTGTGTTTGTTGGATAGCAGCCCTTGTTTTTCAGCTCTGTTATTTTTTGCAATAGCTCAAGATAAGAACTGCTTTCTCAGGCCTTTATCATAAATCTTCATGGTGAGTTTTTAGTTCAGTCAGAGTGGCTGAGCCACACCATCCTCTGAAGAGAGGGGAAAAAAAAAAAAGAGGCTCTTTCATGGGTGGGAGGCTGTCAGAGCTACAGAGCTCTTAATTTAGCCTAACTGACACACTATGTCTTGCAGCACACTCTGACTCATGGACACAACTGATTCTGCAAACTTTTCCGGCTCGGAATGGCTGCCTTATCCTGGAGAACAGACCCTTCCACTGCTTCAGCCTCAGACCCCCCCTACCCCCCAGAAAAGAGCTGGTTTGCTAAGTCCGGCCTCAGTCAGCTGATCAGGATCAGACAATCTACGCAGTCAAAACTTGCTTATTGTTAGTCATGTATTCAAACCTCACGCATCATCGTTTCCACTGCCACAAGAAACCATCTGCTTCATTTCACAGCCCTATTTCTCACTAAGTATCCAGTAAAGAAATACATAATTGTGCAAAGTGTTGCTTCAAGTGACAAACAAAAGATCATCACAAACAAACTGATCCCAATGAGGAGTTTTACCACAGTCACAGTGAAATTTTGTGGATAGCACTTTGAAAACCCTGCAGAAGTGTGTGGATCCGACAGCATTTCTGCTGACAAATGCAACTTTGCATTCTGCACCTCTCAGGAGATGGATATCTAATATTAATGTTATCAAATCGAATCGAATATCTGTTTTATTTTAATTTGATTATACGATAAAACTTTTAATTCTCTCCGACAGCCTGTCTGAACTCCCTGCCTTTGCTGCTGAATTATTCCATTTCTACACTGACCCACTGCTGGGAGGTCAGGGAGATTTGTATTTTTAAGATCCAGTTTACACGTGAACCACAATCATCCCACATGTAATTTGCCTCTGTTACTGTTAACTCGTTTTCACTAATGTAAAAACAGCTTGAAAGCGTTACTGAAGGTCTCTAATGGTTAAAAAATCATACGTGTGTCTGAAGTCTGAAGCAGGGAAAACTGTTCCTGCTCTGCAGGGTTTCCCTGGGTGTCTAATCCAGGGGTGTCAAGCTCAGTTGAGTTCAATAAAAAGCTCTAAGACTGTGAATGTAAAGAAGTACATCCTCAAAATATTCACCTTTTTTGAAACATTTACATTTACAAAACAATGCACAAAACCTCCATGCCTAGATGTTTTTAGAACTAGAAAATAACATTTTACTCTATAATCTGAACCAGATTGGACTTTTTGGTGGTGCCGATTCTGGTCCTCAGGCTACATGTTTGAAACCTCAGGATTAAAGATTTTAATGCAGCACAGAAGCAGGATAACCAGAAAACCTTTACTGATGATTTGTCTTTGTGTACCGTAGGATCAGATATTTTTGAGGTGGAGAATTTGCATGTATTTGCAGCCCAGAGCTGTTGTTCATTTGTGGTGAGCTGTTAATCAGCACTGAAAGTATTCAGACAGCTCAGTGAATGCAAATGTAAACAGTAGCATCAACTTTAACAATCTAACCTTGATTGACAGCACAGCCCTTTTGTCGACTGCTGGGAGAAGCTTGCTGCACGTCCCTCCTGCACTGCAGTATTAAATTTAAACACTAAATTATGTTTTAATTTCAGGGCAGCACAGTTAGAATACCATCTGGAAGGCCTGGGTTCGATTCCACCTTGGCCCAGGCTTCTCCCTCTCTGTGTGGAGTTTGCATGTTCTCCCTGTGCTTGCGTGGGTTTCCTCCGGGTACTCCGGTTTCCTCCCACATTCCAAAGACATGCACTTACTGGGGTTAGGTTAATTGGCTACTCTAAATTGCCCACACCTATGCACAGGTTTTGTGCATAGGTGTGAGTATGAAAGGTTGTCTGTCTCTCTGTGTTAGCCCTGTGACAGGCTGGCGACCTGTTCAGGATGTACCCTGCCTCTCGCCCTATGACAGCTGGGATAGGCTCCAGCCCCCCCACGACCCTGAACAGGATAAGCGGAAGTGGATGGATGGATGTTCTAATTTCATTGTTTCCCCCATTAGTACTTCAGTAGTACTACTGGTAACTTTGGAAAGATGCATTACAAGCACATCCCTACTTCCTGGACAGTTTCTGACAAGTTTCCAACACAAAATATGAACATTTTCTTCCAAAGTTTAAAAAAAAAGAAAAAGAAATCATGTATATGATTCCCTTTACAAACCAGCCTGACCCTAAATCTGATCCTCAGACTGCAAGCTCCCTCAGAGCTCCGTCTCAGACACAAACAGATTGTTTTTTGGCCTCCTGCCTCGTCTCAGCTGCATCCTCCTCGTCATTTCCATCCCCGCAATGATGAATGAGGTTTGAAGGGCCCGCATCACAATGTAACGAGAACTACGGTGGCGAATGGCTTCCGTGAACCTGGCCTCACCACAATGACCCCATCTACTTTCCCTGTATGTTATTTATGAGGACCAGAGCAGTCGAAGTTGTTAGAAATAAGCTCGAGGAAGCTGGTGTTAAATCATATATTATGTTTATTTTTTTAAACAAGCTTTTTTTAATTGTCCATCACAGCGTTCTGATCCACCACTGATTTATCAGCCCATAATAACATTCCTCGGTTACAGTGGGTATCAGACTGTTAGCACGAGGTCAGCGCTCAACTATACACAAAGCAGACTGAGCTGCAAAGGCAAAGTGTTTCTGGTGCATCCTTGAGATTAATCTAGCAGTATTCATCAGGCCAAATGACTGAAGTAAAACAACCAGACCACAGCATTCACACAGCAGAGTCCTCCAACAAAAACATGTCCGGCATCAGCGACAAGGATGGAGAGCCACGGGAGCCCTGACAGTGCAGAGTGAGACAATACCAGAAAGAAGAATAGGACTGCTGCTTCAAGCATGAAAAGCTCACTAATCAATCAGACGGAGGTCGTGGCATCTCAGTAAATAATCAATGTGTTGTTTCTGGTCTGCAGTGGTTGGACCAGCTGTGGAGGAAGGAGGGAGTATGACACAGTGGATTCAAATAAAAACTTTCTGTAATTTTTTAGGATATGAAAGAGGAAAAATGTGCAATGAGTTAACAAAAAAAAAAAGAAAGTAAGACCTTAAATGTGAGACAAGTATTATATGAATTCATGTGTAATGATCATTTATATGACCTCAACACAGATAAAAATGAGCTTTTTAGCTAAAATCAGCCAATTGCATGGCAGCAACTCAGTGCATTTAGGCATGTATGCATAGTTAAGACGACCTGGTGAAGTTCAAACCAACTTCGAATGTGGTCACTGGGGCCAGTGAGGCTGGTCTGACTATTTCAGAAACTGCTGACCTGTTAGGATTTTCCCACACAACCATCTCTAGGATTTACAGAGAATGCCTTTTGATATCAGAGGACTTCTTAGAGCTGATAAGAAGGGAACAGTAACCACAAGTAATTGCTCGTTACAACCAATGTATGCAGAAGAGCATCTCTAAATGCACAACACAACGGCACACAGTGTGGTCTCCTACAGCAGCAGCAGGTCACTCCTGTCACCTAAGAACAGGAAACTGAAGGTACAATTCACACAAGCTCACCAGAACTGGACAAATGTTGCCTGGTCTGATGAGTCTCAATTTCTGCTGCAACATTCAGATGGTAGGGTCAGAATTTGATGTGAACAACATGAAAGCATGGATCCATCCTGCCTTATATCAACGCTTCAGGCTGCTGCTGCTGCTGTAATAGTGTGGAGGATATTTTCTTGGCACACATTAGGCCCCTTGGTACCAACAGACCATTGTTTAACAACACCGCAGCCTCTCTGAGTATTGTTGCTGACTATGTCCATCCCTTTATGAACACAGGGTACCCATCTTCTGATGGCTGCTTCCACCAGGATGATGTGTCATGTCACAAAGCTCGAATCATCTCAAACTATGACAATAGGCTCACTGTACTCAAATGGCCTCCACAGTCACCAAATCTCAGTTCAGAGCAAATCTTTGAGGAATATTTCCAGCACCTTGTTGAATCTATGCCATGAATAATCAAAGCGGCTCTGAGGACAAAAGGAGGTCCAAAATGGTACTAGCTACTCACTTTTGGCTCCAAAAACAAAACAAAACAAAACAAAACAAAACAAAATATGGTGATGGCTAAAACACTCATTTTGAGGGTTTAAAATTCCTCCAGAATCCAATGGGTTGTGTCACAGCATTTATTTAGTCACACATTTATTTATCTTAGTGAGGGCCCATTATATTTCAATAATATGGTACTGTGACAGTTTACTTTTTTAGGACAAAAAAAACTTCTGCACTGCACTGGAACATAAATTAATGACACTAATTTGTTTCTGCAGCTGGTTTTCTTTCACTCACTCTTGTTGTTCATCTTCTTGTCGGCTGGATGCTGAATAACTGCAAGAAACCATCTTTGATTCACTTTAAAAAAAAAAAAATCACACACACACTACCGCTGGGCAGAGGCCAACTCAGTTTGGTAGTCTTCCATTATTCACTAATGATGATGATGATGACAAGCAGAATTTGGCTCTAACAGATGGTGGGCTACATTCAGGGTAATTTTCTATTGAATTTTCTCATCCATTACAGGACACGCTGCACACATTTTGAGACAACAATGACAGTGATGACACGGATGATTAGCGTGGGCATTAGAAGGATGGTTGCGCCCTTTTCTAAAGCATTCACACAAATGGCTGGTAGCTGTGAAGTTTAATAATTGCTTAATTATGAACTGCAGGTTTTCATGCCAGCAATCAGTCTGTCAAAAAAGTGTTTTTGTAATTGTGGACGTCTCGTGTGGAATCAAATTATAAATCAATCTTCCCCAAGAATGATAACGAGTCTTTGAAAGCCATCCAGGATGAGCTTTTAGCACTGACCTCGCATAACAGAACAAAATTATTCATGATGTAAATGATAAGATACTTAAATCTCCATACTGCCTGATGCAGAGAAAGATGGACAAACAAAATCAGATGTGTGTGGCGGGCCTTGTTGAAGGGCTCCCAGCCAGGAGGATGGATGGATAGATGGATGGTTGGATGGATGGATGGAGGGAGGGAGCAGCTGGGTAGAGTTTGTGAGCTTTTAAAAGCTGCCAGCTTTGAATCAAAAGTGAAAACACCTGCCAACATGAAAAAAAAAAGCTTTTGTTTCCACAGTAGCAGGTCATCCATCCCTCTAACTTAGATAATGCATTGCTAATAGATTAATTAATTCAATTCAATTCAATTCAATTCAGTTTTTATTTATATAGCACCAAATCACAACAAACAGTTGCCTCAAGGCGCTTTGTATTGTGGGTAAAGACCCTACAATAATACAAAGAAAACCCAACAGTCAAAATGACCCCCTATGAGCAGCACTTGGCGACAGTGGGAAGGAAAAAAATTATTGATCTCCCAGATTAATGGAAAATACCAGATTGAAATAAACCAGAATTTTCCTTTAAATTGAACCAAATATTCTTTTCCTTATTTTCTGTCATTTATATATACAGTTGTCACTGGTAGATGCTCAAATTGTCTGTGTGTTGTGTTGGAGTGATATCAGCTGAAACTGAAATAGGGCCAGGCTCAATATAACCTTTAATTAAGCAGGTATGGCAATAACAGAATTTTGATCTACAATCGCAGCTGCACAAAAGGCAAATAATGGTGCCCCCCGTTACTGCAGTTGTATGAATGGTATAGTAAAGCTGTATGGTGATATCACCTACTGGTTTTGGACCAACACATTTTGAAGCCTTAATGTCACCATGTTTTTTTGGAGCTAGACGTGACCATGTATCTGGATTAAAAGTAACATGTTAAGTTAACAAGTAATGCTACCAAGTTTGATTAGAGACACAGATTTCTGCAAACTAGTGCAAAATACTAGAATAGAATTTATTTGGCTTTGGTGGTATTATGATGGTATTTGGTGGTACAGAGGTAAAACTGCAAAGATGCAGTGGGGGTGAGGCATAGCTTGTCAGTCAAAACAGTCACAGCATTAAACTTTCAGCTTTTTTTAATGAAACTGTTGCTCCAGCTTCCTCTGCGCAGCAGATAACTTGGCATTACTGGGACAACCTTCACAGGTGGATGCAAGCACCAAAATTAGCACATGTATTCTTGTATTCTTTCATTCTTTTTTCAGATAGCATAGACTTGACCAGGGTTATTATCATTAACAAAAACAAACGAAATACTGAAAACTGAAATTGAAAAAACATTTTCGTTAACTGAAATAAATAAGAAGCTTTTTGTACTAATTTTCTAACACGGGTGTGAGGTGCAGTGGTACTAGTAATATTTTTTTGTTTCAGTCTCATCTGGATGGTAGCACTCCTCACTGCTTACCCAGCCTTCAAAAATCTTGTTGCTTATGGTGGCTCAGGATTCAGAGCGAGCTGTCTGCTACTCGGGGAGGTCAGTGGGTCAATCCCCAGCCTGATCGATCCTTCTGGGTTTGCGCGTGTGAGTGTTAAAAATGTGCAGGAAGATGCTGCTTGCAGTCTGAAAAGTGCTTTGAGTGCCAAGTGAGAGTCAAGCACCAACCTCATAAATTCCATATTGAAGTTAGATTAGTTGTTAGTGAGGTTCGTTGCTGAGGGGAACAATGCCGGCTGTTGGTGGGTTGGAAAAATCTGTGTTAGCCAGTTAAAGACAGGGATGATGGTGTGGCAGCATGACAGAACTGAGCCAAGGGTAGAGGAGTGTGCCATCACTGAATCACGCAGGAATAAATTGGCACCTTAATGTTAAATGTCTGAACCACTTGTATGTGTCGTCGTGCTATCAAAAGGGTAAACGACTGTCATCGGACCATTCGAGCTGCACGTCTTCTCAGTTATCTTGTATTATATAAAACAAAGAAGATCTGAAGAAATTTGGAAGTAATAAATTTGACAAGGTGTCAGTAAAAAGCATAAATAAAGAGTAAAACCTTCTATATGTACCCAGCAGTTGGAATTCTGTAGTCAAACAGCTGTTTCCTAAGATGGAAAGGATGGCCAAACAGGAAATTTCTGAACTGCTGATAATTCAAGTGATTTTTCAAATTATGGTGAAATGTGCAGACTTTGGCGCTTGTATCCACTCCTTAAATGTTGCTTCAGTTATCTGCTATACGGTTTGCAATGTAATTTTTAAAGCAGTTCAAACACAAGTTTTCTGGTGAAGAGCTGATTGATTATACCTGCTCCTCAGATTACCAAGCATTCATAATAACATCAGTAAAAAATGGACTCACCTTTAATTGCCACCAAATTTACTCAACTCCTCCAACTTCATACTTGAACTGAATTTTGGCTCCCAAACAGAGAAGAGTTAAGTAATGAAGTGCCACAACAATTGCTCATCTTCACCCTGCTCTTCACGTCCCTGGAGTCTCACATTGAGCCAACTAACTGCAAATGGAAAACGAGCTAACTGCAAATTGAATGTCGCCTAAAAACAAGGGTTTGGTGTAAGGACGCTAGCCGAGAGTAGCAAGTTGACTTCCTCCAAAGAGAGAGGAAAGAAGTTGCTGGAGCAGCATGTTTTTTTTTTTTTTTAAAGTTCATGATGTGAGAATAATCTGCAGAGGTGTGTGAGTGTGTGAGTCAGAGATCCCGGTTTTCCTTTCTTTTTTCTTCTCATGGCTCGGAGGGTTCAGGAGAGATGAGTCTGCAACAAAGCACTGCAATACTGAGTGTGTGTGTGTGTGTTTTGTGTTTTCATGCACAGCCTGGCAAATATGGAGCCTCTTGGCTGAATCCTCACCTCTCTCTCTCTCTCTCTCTTTCTTCTCTCTCCACATCTCAATCTCTGTAGGCCTGTTGTTGCTAACCACAACCAAACACACACTCCAAAACAAATCCATAAAACAATATGAGCTCATTAGCCAACACACACACACACACACACACACACACACACACACACACACACAGCTCTGCTGAATATTGCGTTTTGTTTTAAATAAAGGTGTCATGAAGTTTCACTCTCCTCCATCGGCACACTGGGAGAAGGCAGCAATTTAGAGATCTGGGAGCTCCGGGGGTCCTCGAGGGACTTCTCGGGGTGCCCGCTTAAAAATGAGGAACAGCTCAGTTATTTCCTACACTCATAGTTTTCCAGCTGAAAAGGGTAAACAGTGATTTTCTTAAAATAGTAAGAACACCTTGCACAGCAAAAGGAAAACATGGAAGTCAACCCATGGTGTGTACTAGGAGGCTCCTGAGATTCTAACGTGCAGTCAGGCTACACGGTTCCCCAAGTTCCTGTGATTTTCAAATGGTCATCTAATCATCCTGAGACTGAGATTGAAATGATCACAACAGAGAAGTATTTAGGCATTATTAAGACTGCAATAATATTTATAGATGGACATTTTAACATGGGAGGCTGTGGGGATTGCAGTGGAGGGGAGCGTGATCATCAGTCAGAAATAGAGATGGTGCGTCACCGGACCTCAAGTCGATTCCCTCCCCTTTCCCTCCCTCTGCTTTTGTCTGAGCCTCCCCTCAGCAAGTGGAGGGGAGGCGCTGCATCTCCACTTTATCAGCAGCGGCCATATTCACGCCGCACGAAGATGAATCGTTGGAGTGGTTCACAGCCACCCGGATGAGCCAGGGACGCAGCAGGAGGACAAGTAATCCTCAGCCGGTGGTATCACAGGACTCCAAAAACATAGACACACACACAAAAAACAAACAAAAAAAACAGACGGGATCGGGATTAATGTTGGAGCCACTCTGCCAAGTTTACAGCTGCATTCATAAAAGAATAAAAGAAACGTCCATTTCCTTTTCTGGCTGCTCACTCTGAGACTGCTGTAATCCTGCTCTGTTCTCAGGAGAGTAGAGACAAATAAAACCAACACCTTTGGCTTCCTTTCAGCCATTAACAGAAATAATCTGGTGGCTGAATTACACTGATTTGGCACAGTAATCAAACAGTTGTTCATAATAAAACAAGGTAGCTCAAATGTGAAATGGTACAAATGCAGGGTCGCATGTTTGCACACACACACACACACACACACACACACACACACACACACACACGCACACACACTCTCTCCCGGGAAGAGGTATTTACCTACATTACAACAGCCAGAGATGCACATTATCACAAATATACATTTGATTAAAAAGCATCCATATCTGAAACGTGCCAGTGGTTAAGTACCTTAAACCTGCATTCTTTTCAGGGGCCAGCAGGGGGTGCCTTCTCTGCTTGCAAAAAGAAGTCAGATTGTATAAAAGCCAATGGAAAAATAACCCTACTTCTCCTTTGAGCTATGACCACAGCTACGACCTGACAACGTAATGGTCTCAATCACCGCTTTCATGTGATTTTGAATACATGGTCCCTGTTAGAGTGAAAAAGAAAGGTAAAGTGGGGGATGATGTACTGTGTGATGTCCACGGATAACCCAAGGGAATTTATTTATATACTGCTCAGAATCATTAAGAGAAAAATCACACTTTGGATCCTGATGAATGAAATCTTCGAGTTGAAAATCTTTACTGACTTACACTGACATGAATTGACGTAACACAAACAAATGAAGTTCTCTGTACGAGTGCGATTACGCTCGGGGACAGCAGGCGAAGCTTTTCCGTCCGACTCTGAGCTGGTGCTTTCTGTCTGCAGGCACAGCTGGACTCAAACAGGCAGACTGCATCCTCCAGGTAAACGAGGACCTCACAAGCCAGCTCAGCAACTGACAAATCGACTGTCACCATCAAAGTAAACTCATTATTGAAGACGGATGATTCATGCGATGGAGTTGTAAAACAGCAGGTTTGGGATTAGGATAGGAACGTAATAGAAAAAATGATCATCTGTCTTTCTAACATTAAGAAATGAACACTTAGACTGAGGTAAAACTGGGAAACATTGAAG
>JASGAU010408467.1:0-21622 GCA_030220045.1 Australoheros facetus
ACACACACACACACACACACACACACACACACACACACACACACACACACACACACACACACACACACACACACACACACACACACACACACAAACACTTATGCACATAGACTTTCAAGTAAACAGATTTCACCCACACTCACACAACATCCCACCTCACTCCACAGCTGCAGGAGAAGTTTTTGCCTCCCCACTCTGGTAAAAAGAACAGGAGCATTGGTGGTATGGACACAAACAATGGATTCACTGGTGGTCAAAGGAGGATGGATTAAAATGAAACACAGCTGCAAAATTTTAAGAAGAAAGGAAAATATGAGGAAGTTAAATCAATTAAATTCTTTTTATTATTCATCTGAAGACCCCTTGATAGTATAAATGGGGATGTAACTGATATGTATGAACATAAATTGCAAAAACTCCATTTTTTTTTTTTTTACAGCATTTGGTTTTCATGAGAAGTTATTGCAGGCTAGCTTTAATTTTTAAAATTAATAAAAAATAATAAAAGCAGGATCAAACCCCAACAAAGTTCTTGAGAAAGCCGACAAACTCTTACCAATTTCAGCTGTGCCACCATCTGGCTGACCCTGACCTCTGTAGGAACATTCAACGGTATCAATCAGTAGCTTGGTATTACAGTCTCTAGTACTCAAGCTTGAGTGAATTTGTCAAAAAATATATAAAACAGAGTTGATTACATTTGTAATGACTTAATAACTGCACTATTAACTTTGCACTGGATCCTTCTGCAAGGTTCACTGACCTACTTCAACGGGGCGCGGGGGGGGGGGTCTGAAACGCCTGCTGTTGGCTGCACAGGTGCACAAAAGAAAAGAGAAAGTATGAATAAGAGAAAATTAGATTAAGAGCATCATGGAGCAGCAGTGAGATGTAACACCTTTCAAAGACTACAGGACATGTTCAATAAATCCACACAATTGCATTGTTATGTTAGGTTTGTTTCCATGG
The DNA here is from genome assembly GCA_030220045.1 of Australoheros facetus. Taxonomy (NCBI): domain Eukaryota; kingdom Metazoa; phylum Chordata; class Actinopteri; order Cichliformes; family Cichlidae; genus Australoheros; species Australoheros facetus. The sequence goes on from JASGAU010408467.1 coordinate 970, forward strand.
TCTTGAATGTCATGTGACAATATTAAAAAACAGAAAACAGAACAAAAAACAGCCGTATAGTTTAAGATAAAGGAACTGTGCATCGAGTAACATACATGAAAAAAAGGTTGTCTAAACATGAACGATTTATCTTTGCAATAAAAACGTTAGAGCATCTTTTGGATTATCTATATTTCTGCCTAAGCACCTAAAAAAGAAAAGAAAAAGATCAGTCCCAAAAGTAGATGAAGTAAACTTATTTACTGAGGAAAATGATGTTGGAAATCTCTGAAATTAAAAGTAAATCTGATTTGATTCTCATCTGAATTTGATTTGCTTAATTTTTAAGGATTTTTAGGATGATGTTTATGTCATATTCATGCATTGTTTTCAGTAGGGTTATCACACCGCCCATGATATTTAAGAATTAACTGCTGATACTGTGTCATTAATGTGCACATAATATTGTAAATAATTGTGTAATTGTTCTTTTGCTATGGTTCTGCACAGTTACAGATTTTCTCTCCTCGTAAATGCATTTTGAATTTCTTTCTTTCTTTCTTTCTTTCTTTCTTTCTTTCTTTCTTTCTTTCTTTCTTTCTTTCTTTCTTTCTTTCTTTCTTTCTTTTAAAAAAGACAACACTAAATAAAAATGTTACAGCCTCTTTTTTTTTCTTACTGGCTATTGTGATAATTGTTATTGTGAATTTTATTGACCACGATGATTGTGAAGAGAAAAACATCATAACAGCTTTTTTGCGGAAACATAGAAAATTCTAAAGTGTGTCTTCCTATTTAACTAATCATTTACTCTAAATCCAGCTGCTTCAGAATCCTTTTCTTAAATTATTACATTTGTGTTATATTTTTGTGGTGTCATACTCATTCACAGAAACTGACATAACATTAAAGATTAGACATAAAGGGTCATTTGAGTTAGGCCTGCATTCCTCTGTGATGTGTGATAACATTCTTTAATATGGTGACATAAAAATATTGGCTCTAGTGTTGTTTTGTGTTTTTATACTTTATCACACACCCTATCAATATATATATATATTTTTTTTAATTAATCTAATTTATTTTCTCCATTTATTTTGTTTGGTTTGCACTCTGTCCTCTAAAATGTGTTCTAAATGACTGTACAATGCCAAGAGCTGATGGTCATCTGTGAGAGGATTCTGACCTGGCTCTGGGGCTCTGATGGGTGTGACACCCCTTTCTTCCAGCGCTCACACACACACACACACACACACACACACACACACACACACACACACACACACACACACAGTCATGGTCACAGGACTGCACGGCCTGTGTGAGACATCCTTTGACACTGCCAGCCCACAAACTGCCGACCTTTAGCTGTCATCCTGAGAACTGTTTTCATCCGTTTGTGTCTTCAAGTTTGCCTTCGAAAAGCTTCACATGACAGAAGGACTTTGTATCATTTTGTTCTCTTCTGTTTGGGTGCACATTCATCTCTGAGTGCGTGAAACTAATTTCCACCTTTTGGTAAATTATTCATATTGGGAAAATGAACAGTCCACTGACTGCTGCAGTGCAGAAAAGTACAAGAAACTGCTTTAATGCAGTTAAAATACATCACTCAGAATAAGAACGAAAGAGGAGCTATCGTAAAATGTAGATTCAAGTAATACAGAAACATGCAGGTTTCCACTGGGGCTTTACTCAAGCCAAGAGACTCAAAATTCTACATTTTATCCCGTGTGAACAAGTCATAAAACAAACTGTGGACTGCTTAAAATAATCCGCCAAAAGTATCATTTCAATTCAGCAAAAAAAAAATTTCTAGTTTTTCTATAGATTTCAGAAGGTTTTTCAGCAAAAACTGCCAAAATAAACTATTGGAAGTTAAGACTTACTTTATAGCTACTTTGATTAACAATTATTCCTAAATTAACAATGTGATTTAAAAACGTAACTAATTATTTAAGCTTTGACATTTTATAATAAGAGGAATACTTTAACGAAGAGAAAGCTTTGGATAATAAATACAGTAGAATTCATGATGGTTATGAGATCGTCATGAGCTTTCCCAAGGCAGCGTTCTTAGAGCTTGTGTGTATTTCACAATGAATGTCTTGTTTTTCTGAATGCTCAATCTATTTCTTTGCTTAATTTAATTTATCTCTAAACGAAGTGCGCATCATTTCAAGCCATCCGTCACTGGACTATCCAAAAGGCTGAAACGGCAACATTTTCGGAACAAGGGTATGAAGAAAATAAAAGCAGCCTCCTTTTTCCCAGAAACACACCAACACAAACTTCTTAAAACAAACTTCTCTCGCTAATCGTTCTTTAAACAAAAGTGTATCTAGCAACATTTTATCCTGCTGTTTGTTTGTTTGTTTTTTCATAGGACCAAATCATGGTCCAAACATTAAATAATAATAATAATAATAATAATAATAATAATAATAATAATAAAGTAATAACCAGTACTTTTTTTTTTGCAAATATCTCGCGGCCAGGAAAAAAAAGTGTTACATAAATTGCCGTTTATAGCCTCACAGAGACACGTTTAGTTCTCGTGGCAACATAACTTCGTTGGGGGGCTCTTCTCCCTATTAGCATCGCTTCACAAACACAAGCCAAAACACTCACGTTAACCCGAGGCCGGGCCGCAAATCCTCAGCTGCACAGCGGGAGGGAAATCCCCGGAGTGTCTGTCTCTGCAGGTCCTCGGTTTACAGCTCCAGGAGCCGGGAAGTCCCAGTACAACTCCCCGGGTTGTGTCCTCGCGCTCCTGGAGCATTTTTCTCTATATGTCAGAGACCTAGACTCGGATAAAGAGTGGCGGTAGATAGGGGGGAGACACTAGCCTTTTCCCGTATTTTCTTTTCTTTTCTCATATGCACAGAACTGCTTTTTGTCCCCCACTTCTTTTTTTCATTTAAGGGGGAAGAGGGCGCTCGTTTTGATCACATGATTACAATTCACCTGAGATTAAAAAAAACAAAAAAAAACAAAGGACGCAAAGAAAGGAGGGAAGAGGGGGAATGAAAGAGGCAACACAGAGATGCACTCGTGGTTAGGATTCCCTTATCACAGTCAACATTCATGGATAATGAAAAAAGTGGTGATTTTTGGATTGGGGGCCAGTGTGTCGCACGGCGGAGATACAAGGGGTCATTGTTGCGAGGAACAGCGCTGGTGTTTGTATCCGTGCGGCCCGTAACGTCCCCTCTCCGTCTCTCCTTTCTGCGTACCAGCAGTGTTTGGTTTTAAACGCGCGCTCTGTCTCTCAGTTAGAGGCGCTGATGCAGTTATAAAACTCAGACAAGTTCACGAAGAAGCGAGACACAACACAAGCTGCACGGGCTTTGAGAATATAGGTTACACTTGTAAAGGTGTAAAGCGGGGTGTAAAAATGTAAAGCGGGGTAAACACGTTTATATTTGGCAACAATGTGTCATCGGTTTCATAAGAGAGGTCTAATACTTGTGCTGTGGTTTAATTTGTGTTTTTAAACGTAGGCTACTTAACCCGAGTCTTTAAGGCTAAATTCGGCCAAAATAGCATTATTATTTGTGTCTAATACAGATGCGCAAAGGTGCGTAAAAACTGCCGTATCCAAACTTATTTGAGACCTGCAGCGCGGAGCACATTGGATTAAACCGTGTCTCTTTGTGCTTATAAGGCCAAGACTGACACCCATTTCTGCTCTTAATAAATAATCCGGGAGCGGATCTGTCAGTGNCCCCAAAAAAAATAAATAAAAATAAAACACACAAATAAATATTAATTAATTAATTAAATTTTTGTTTGTTTTTATTCCCCGCTAAACCCAGTTTCACCTGGGTGAAACATAATTGGTTGGACCAATTTAATTACAACGAATATGCAATAACATCATTATCATTGTTGGCGTACAATGGGGGTACCCTGCCTCTCGCTCTATGGCAGCCGAGAAAAGCTCCAGCACAAATCAATGGATGGCTGCTCATGTACCAGAGCGTGAGGATAATTACTATGTTTAACATAAGCAAAGATTTTATGATTTAGATAGATAGATAGATAGATAGATAGATAGATAGATAGATAGATAGATAGATAGATAGATAGATAGATAGATAGATAGATAGATAGATAGTGCCCAACCAATCAGAGATCTCAGAGACTGCGTCCGTATATGTGTGCTGCTCCTTTAAGATCTGTCCTCTGCATCTTTTTCATTTTTTTCTCTCAGCCGCATACAAGGAGCTCTTTAAGCCCTGGTACCGACACACAGAGCAAGCATTCATACTCGGGCGGCGCGAGCGAGGGGGCTGGGGAGCGAGCGTCACTTTGGAAACTCGGACGGGAACTCACGGATTCTCGTGCTAAACCGACGACCTCCTTTTCCTCATTACTGAAGTAAGGCGCTTAGCATTTCCATCTCTTTCTTCTCTGCTGCTGCTGGCTGCTCTCACTCTGCGATTTGATTATTTCTTCTCGTCGAAGTCCGAAACGCAGACTTATGATGTTCTCTTACCATTAATAAACGTGGATCATTACTCACGGTTTCGGGACATTTCATCCATCCAAGTGTTTATGTTAAACCATGTGAGAATAGTGCTGCTGCCAAAAGTTAACGATGTTACTTCATCACTAAAACATTGTGGTAGGGCTACGGATTCAGGGATCACAATTTTAGGATTTAGGATCACAAAAAGAAACCCGTGTCAATAATATAACCTCTCCTATCGTATAAGTTCAACGGGTCCTCCTTGTCTAACTTAATGTGTGATATGGTTGAAGTTTCACGTGTCCATGATCATAATTTCTTCGGTCTACATGCGTTTTATCCTTACTTTCATCAGGACTTCCTCGTGAGTTAAAGCAAAGTGCACAACAAAGACGGATTTTGCAGGAGACACACACACACACACACACACACACACACACACACACACACACACAAAGTCACATTTGATATTGCTATTTGTCGCGTTTTTATTATTATTAAAGCTGTTTTTTTAAATTAAATAATAAATAACAGACACGTTTTCGAAACGCCAATCAAGGCCAACTTACTGACAAGTCGGGCGGTGATAATTAGTTCAGTGGGCAAGCACAGTAAATATAGTCAGTAATGTAATAACACGCATTATCTTACGGGTGCGTCGAACACAGTTAAGCTATTGTCAAATAAATCCAGAGACATCTGTTGTTCTGCTTCATGTCAGTAGATAGACTTAGCCGAGTTCTTTATTTCATTTGATTTGATTTTGATTTGATCTGCTAGAGAGAAAACATACTTAACCAATTGGTCTGTGGCGAAAGGAAATTATCCCCACTCAGTCAGGTGATACGCCATCGTTGCGTTTTCGTTGTTTCGTAAGAATGAAACTAGCATTGTGTACTGTAAACGCAAGCGACGCGCGCGTAAAGGCACATGCCCCCTCCTTTACGCGCGATGTTTACGCACCGAGAACTTTAGAGACGTGATGACAGCCCGCGAAGTGTCCTTGCAGACCAGGTGGCAAGCGAACATCAAAATTCGCCTCGGACAGATGGCGAACTGCATCATCCCCTCTGCTGGAAATGAATATGATCCATGGCATTGAATTAGATCTTAATTAAAAGCTTGTGTTGAAAACATGTGTTTAGAGTCATATCACTCACAAATGTAATTTGATCCCCAGTGCCATTTGTTAAATGACTTGGTTAATACACAGTAAACGAGCCGTTAGGAATTGTAATAAATTTATTTGAACATGCTTAGAGTACATTTTTTAAGCTGCATGAACACTAAAAATTGTAAACTTGAATAAAATAGAAATATGAGGAAAGCTAAGTGTTGAGTGTGCTGGTCGTCCAAATAAAGTTTCGTTGATTCCTGATGTAAACATCGGGACAGGCTGTTGATTTAACGGACAAAACGAGGGCAACCTTTGCTCTCGCCGATAGACCTGCCCCTGTGTAACAGGCCGGCTAATTTACAGAAGCGGGGTTTATGTTTCCAGCGCCAGGTTGTGTTTATTCAAGAACTGCGCAGTATAAATCCGAAGTATGTGCTGCTGTGGCCTCGTATCATTCCAACACTTTTTCTCCGGGGAGCTTGCAATAACTGCAAAACCTTAAACAGTAGCTTGCTTGGGGAGGCGAGGCCCAGACCTGCGGGGCGGTAGTGCGCCATAGAGGGGCAAGACCGCTGCCAATATACACAGATGATGCATGGTTACAGATGGACCAGAAAAATAATCATTTATTGAGAAATATTTGTTTGGCGTAATGCTTTCAGATCCAGGCTTTTTAGCTTTTAATGTTTTAATGTTGCACCGAAAAAAGAGAAAATTTGCTAAATCATGCCCAAATCGGGGGTGCGGGGTGGGGGTGGGGGGCACTGCAGCTCTGTCTTTGATTCATTAAGTTGATGCTTCTTATTCCTCTGCTCTTCCAGGTCTTTGCTGTTGGATTTCGATCGCGGGATAAACGGAGGAGAGGAAGAAGGTCTAGTCAGGAGGGAAGTGAGAGCGGGTGAGTTTGGCGCAGATAGTTGTGCATTAGCAGGTAAGCTGGGGTCCAAGGTGCGCACCGAGCCGCCTATGATACCAACAACACGGATGGAAAGAACTTTAATGTGGAATCCTCACAGAGTTTTGCAACGGAGGCTGAGAGTAGAGACAGACTGGCAGTTTATATTATAACTTAGAGGAGGCCAGAGAGACAGCCGACCCTCCGTGCGTAAACTGTAGGGATACACAGATACAGGAACCCAATAGGTAGCATTTAAGAACAGGTTTTACATCCTCTGCGCACCTGGAGGCTTGTGTGAAGGACGATGTCCAGAGAGGAGCAGAGCTTTTCAGAGGTTGAGCTCAGCCCAGGGATGTCGGACGACAGTCGCTCTTTGTCACCGGGTCATTCCTCTGGTGCTGCTGGTGCGGGGGACTCGCCTCTCCACGGGCAGCACCAGCACCCACAGCTGGCGAGTCTGGACGACGCGTCAGCCGGCTGCTCTTCCGTTAAATCCGACGACGAGGATGACCGCTTCCCTGCAGGCATCCGCGATGCTGTGAGCCAGGTGCTGAAGTGCTACGACTGGACCCTCGTGCCCATGCCCGTTCGCGTGAGTACTGGAAGCAAGAACAAACAGCACGTGAAGAGGCCAATGAACGCATTCATGGTCTGGGCACAGGCGGCGCGGAGGAAACTGGCCGACCAGCATCCGCACCTGCACAACGCGGAGCTCAGCAAGACCCTGGGGAAGCTCTGGAGGTGAGGACGCACTTCATGTGGATAGCTGGTTCCTTGTAGTCCGCCTTTAGGCCTACTTTAAAATGATGCGCACACTCACACAGTAGGAGTAAATATAGACAGCAACGATCATGATGGATTTAAGAGCAATTAGGGAAATTCTCATTTCACAAAACAAAACGGTTTTCCAGATTAAAACGTTCTGAATAAATAAAAACAAGAAACATCGCTGCTCAGTGGGGGGTCACAGTTTAGGTGGGGGTTTGTAGAAAGAGTTAGTGAGTGCCCGGAATTTCAGGACTAATTCAGCCAGATGCTGAAGACTGCTTAACTCAATAAACTGAAATTGATCAAACTCAAATGCATCATTTCTTTGCCATTCTTTTCTATTTTCATGACTTCAAAATATATTTAATGCCTCTATTTCCCACTCACACGGATTTTACACAGGTCAGCTTCAGTAAGCATCTACAGGCTCACAGCACTGAGGCCACTGTGGTACAGTATATTGACTACTTGGGCTCATTTCATTTAGTGCACACCCTCTACTTAATGGGATTTTTTTATGTTAAATGTTTTACCTAACACAATGATGGCTGTTATTTTGTCATGAAAAAGAACACAGTTTAAAAATAAAGCCTTACCCTCTTTTACATGTGACATTATCTGTGGTATGTTTCCTGAAGAAAAAAAAAGTATTTTAGGACTATTGGGAGGCAGCTCAGTGTTATTTCCTGCTTTAGGCCACAGTTCACTAGTTGAGCAGCTCTTGTTTGTGGTGCAGTGAGTGTGCCATAGTCACATGTTTCTGAATCCAGGCTAATTGAATACGCAGTTTAATTTCTGGAAAATGTAGCTGGAAGCAGTTCCCCTCTGGGAAAAGTTCATTTAAAGTACATGCAACTTTTAAAGCTAAAGAAAAAAAGAGAGATTTCAACATGAATTGCATTCATCCAAAAATGATCTTACCATCTAATAAATAAAATTCTGACCAGTCTTTTGTTGTTTTATTTGCTTACAGAAAAAAAAAGCAGTTCTTTAATTTTAACATCCTGACACTCGAGAGTCTTTTATTCTCAGTCGCTTACTTATTCACATTACTCATTATTTGTTGCCAAGATGGACAGAAAAGGTTAAATTCATTACCTTGCAGGAATCATATTAATTTGATAAAGACTTGACCTTGGGCTCAGTCAGTATTAGTTAATTGGCCCATAAACACAACGAACAGGGAGGCTGAGGAGGGTCAGGGTTTTCTCATGCCATTCCTGCAAGTGGTAGTAATAGTAGGAGCACAGTCCCATGTTTGCAGACAGGATGGAACTCTGGCCTGGGTTATTTCATTACAGTCCAGCAGTCAGACGCCGCTGGCGGGCGTGACATTAGATGCAGCTGTGAAGATGCAGCAAATGAAGCTATCCCTGCTAACAAAGGAAAAGTTGGCATCCTGCCAATGTTAATAGCAACAGAAATGAAAACAGCGTGATATGAATTATTTTAATTGAAGATAGCGGAGAGACAACATGCCAGCTGCTGAAAACGAGAAATCTTTTTGTTAGTCGCTCATTTTGAATTGGATGCCAGAATCATGTTTCAGGAAAAGTTAGAACAGAGGCAAAATAAAATACTGGAAATATTATATTAAAAGAGCCAAGCACTCTGCATAACAATATGGAACTAATTCATTGGTAACATTATTGGGTATTAAAGAATATTTCAGAGGGATTTAGAAACACTTCTTCTTTCTCTGGGATCAAATTCATTCACCTTAAATCAATTCACAGTGAAACATAAAACTGTCCCCAAATGAAAACGCCAAACATACACTGACATATAGACTTTTTTTTTCTTTTCAGGAAGGGTCTTTCTTATTTCAGCAAGGTAATACCAGACCACATCCTGAAAGTATTACAACAGCATTGCTGCTAATCTGACCTGCTACATTCCTCTGGAAATCCAGATTTAGCTCATTATGAAATAGAAAGTATACAAAAAAGAGCCCCTAAACATTTGAGCAACTGAAATCCTATAATTCAGTTCAATTCGATTTTATTTATATAGAGCCAAATCACAACTAACAGTCACCTCAAGGCACCAAACAAGAACAGGAAAAAAAAAAATTAGCTTCCAAAATTGGAGCAATTACTCTCCTCAGTTTCTAATGCTTACAAAGTGTTGATTAAAGAGGTGTTTGTGTAGGTTCTCGGTCATCCACGTCATGATAGTCTGAAGTGTTTGAGTCAAAGGCAACGGGACTTCCTTTAGGTTCTTGAGAGCCAGCAGCCTGTCTGGCAGCCTGGCTGACTCTCAGGAACCTTCAGACTCAAAGATGGGGTGACACAGCACAGTGATAGACAATCTCTTTTTCACAACTCTGAAACCTGTTGCTGGCTTCTATTTCAAAATCTAAATATTTTACAATATTTCTACACATTTCACATAAATCTAGGGCTTAAATAATTAGCAAATGATTACCAGTCATCAATGTACAATCATAATGACCTACACCACCATACATAAAATTTTATTAATTTTCATTTCTATGGCCTTTTTGCACCATCCTGTAAAAAAAAAAAGAAATACTGCATACAACAGCAAAACAAAGTGACTATGGTTCTTCATAACTTAAACAATCAAATTTACCAAAAACCTTTTTTCCCTGAGGCTTCTTAATGAGAGCGATAAGCGACCCTTTATCGAGGAGGCAGAGAGGCTGAGGAAGCAGCACAAGAAGGACTATCCCGACTACAAATATCAGCCACGACGCCGCAAGAACGGGAAGATTGGTTCTGGGTCAGGAAGCGAGACCGACGGCCATTTGGAGGGTGAGGTCATCCACAGCCAATCCCACTACAAGGGTCTCCACCTGGAAGTGGTCCACAGTGGGGGAGCCGGGTCCCCTTTGGCAGATGGGCACCACCCTTATGCTGAAGGTGGGCTGCTGGCTCCCACCCACTAACCCATTATTAAACCTGTGCCTAGTCCACTGGACAAGATGACATGTGCTTAGGTAACTGTCTGTGAATCTGCAAGGCAAACAAGCTGTAACTACATTCTTGTATTTCTACAGGTCAGAGCCACAGTCCTCCAACACCTCCCACCACTCCCAAAACCGAGCCTCAGTCTGCGAAGACAGGAGATGGTAAGAGGGAGGGTACTGGGAACGGGGGCTCTCGCGGTACAATGGGAGCAGAAGGAAGCTCAGGTGCTCCAGGATCTGGGAAGCCTCACATCGACTTTGGTAATGTGGACATTGGTGAGATGAGCCATGAGGTGATGGCTAATATGGAGCCGTTTGATGTCAATGAGTTTGATCAGTACCTTCCCCCTAACGGGCACCCAGGGGTTGGGCAGAGTGCTGGGGCAGCAGGAGCCACGACAGCTTCGCCCGCGTCTCCGTACACCTATGGCATCTCCTCAGCTCTGGCAGCGGCCAGTGGACACTCAGCAGCCTGGCTCTCCAAGCAGCAGCAGCAGCAGCCACCACAGCAACACCATGGCTCCCCTCTGAGCTCAGACCCCTCCAAAGCCCAGATTAAGAGTGAGGCTGGAGGTGCTGGGGGCCACTTTGCAGAAGCAGCTTCAGCAGTTTCCCATGTCACCTACACCCCCCTCAGCCTTCCTCACTACAGCTCTGCCTTCCCCTCGTTGACCTCAAGGGCTCAGTTTGCAGAATATGCTGACCACCAGGGCTCAGGGTCATACTATGCCCACTCAAGCCAGGCTCCGGGGTTATACTCTGCCTTCTCTTACATGGGGCCTTCCCAGAGGCCCTTGTACAGTACCATCACTGACCCAGCCAGTGTATCACAGTCGCACAGCCCCACACACTGGGAACAGCCTGTCTACACAACACTGTCGCGGCCATGACAGATAACGAGACCAGAGTGCGCCGGTGCAGGTTCAGCCCCAATGTCAGACCAGAGGAGCAGAAGCAACAGCAACGAGAGTCGTGTTGGTGGTGTCAGAGCTGAAAGAGGTCTGGTCTGGGGGGAGTGGGCAGGCACTGGGGGAGGCATCTGGGGAGGCAGGAGGGAAGAAACACCGTTCTGCTTTTGCCCAGATGGAAAAATGCTGTCACAGCCCGAGGATGAGCTTGGAATGTGGTGCTTTTGAGGAGCGGTCGATGATTTGTGGCACTCAGCATAGGAGGCAGATTGCAATACGTCAGTAATGCAAATAAATAATAATCATTTTTAAAAAAAGAACAGCCATCCAGCAACACCACTACTACAGCAAAGCCTTGGGCACTTTTGGCTGTGTTCATGGGTGTTAAGCGATCACGTCCCTGTCAGCTTGGTGACTTCATGTGTATCGTGGCAGTCCACAACCCACAGGCCAACAGAGGGGTCAGCAGTGACAGTGACAGGGACACAGCGAGAAAAAGCAAGGCCTTGATCTGTGAGCATGAGAAGGAGCTAAATTCATTTTACATGAAATGTTTGTTTTAATGCCCGGAGAACAGAGGAGTGCCAAACTATTTGTTGGCCTTTCACTTCTCAGGCTTGACTGACCTTTTGTCAAAGAAATGTTAGCTTTGTATTCCTTTAGAAAGTCAACATAACAAATACTCGTGACATACTGTCATTTCAGAGCCACAGTTGTCCCTTTTTAAATTCAAATTGTTATGCTGTGTTCACTTAAAATGCCTTTGTATACACAATGAACAAACATGGAGGAAAAATGCCAGAAATCCTTGTTGTGGTTTTGTTAACTGAAGTGTATATTTAGCTTATTCAGAGTACTTGAAGTTGCAAATGTACCTATATTGATACATATACAAATATGACCAAAGTTTTGAGACCAAAACTTGTGCTTTTTATGAAGAAGAAACTAATTTTTTTGGTAAAGTTTATCCCAACATAACATTCAAAACTACCTTATATTTTGTAGCCAGTTTTTTTTCTTAGCTTTGACTCAATTCAAAATGCACTTGTGTCAAAAGCTTCCTTTGAGTTTGTATCGCAGAGACGCTGACGAGTGCGATGATTTTCATTCGCTTTTGTCGTGTTCGTGACTCATGATGAAAAGGTAGTTCTGGTTGTACTCTGATAATCCATTTTCATTGAATGTTTCCTCCTAAAATCCTTAATAGAAAATGATTTGTTGTTCTAACAGTGTACTGTATTGAAGGTTTCAAATGACTTTTGCCTTTATTATTATCCACTGAAAGTCTGCAACACTGCTTTTGGTTTTTGGTTCTGTGTGATTCAAAATGATCTTTTGATTATAGTTATGTTGCTAAAAAAATGTTTTTAAATGGTTACAATGTGGAAGATGCCAATACTGAGAAACAGTTTCCAGACAATGAATGTTTTAACACAGCCTAATGTTAAATAGAAAATGTGCCTTGTCCTTAATAGTACTTATTACTAACCATAACCTCTATTTTAAATCCTTTTTGTATCAATACTCACCTTTTAACCCTTACTTGCTCTTTTTTTTACAAGTTATGCCTGTTATTTCTCTTTTCTTCATTACACATTCTTCGTCATTATTTCTTAAATATATCTGCATATTTGAAGTATCTTAACCTATATCTGCAAAACAACTGAATTGAATTTCCTTATTTTATGTACAACTTATATCAGTTTAGGACATGTGTGAAGCATATGCATGCACCACTGCTCCTTTTACAGCTCAGTCAGAGCTTGAAGTCAGTTTGACTTTAACAATTTACCTCCAGCATAAGAGTTAAGATCAAATTCTCATTGCTGCCACATGTGTGAACTATTGGTAATGTTTTGACTTTTACATTTATTTATATCTGGTTTATGTTTGCATCCACTGGCCTTTCTCTCAGTTTCTCATTTTAGTATTTCACATTTTCCATTCTGGTATGTTTGTTGCCAGCAGCGATGCAGCATCTGAATAACAGCAGGTGCATAAGCCTAAACATGTGACGATGACTAATGATCTTGTATTTTCACGTGAAATAAAGCTGTTATTTCTGCTTGAATGCGAGCCTGCCTCTAAAAACATATAAGTCATAAGTGCCGCGTCTCAATTGTAGTGAATAACAAAATACAACTACTAATAAAAAAGGTTCCTTTTGTTGTGAAGACCACAAAAACTCTTCTTCTCACTACAAACGACACTGAAAAACAAAAGCACGTCTTCATGGCATCTAATGACTCAGTCCATGCTGCTCACATTCTCAGCATAATCTCTTCAGCTAGTGGATAATTCACTTTAGCTGGCTGCAGCTCAATCTGGCCATTTGTAGAGCTGAACACGACTGATGGTGACGTGCATGTGCCGGCAGTGAATGAGACTATGATGCAACAACAACGTAAGCGCTATCTGATCCACACACACACTGCTTCCTTTCTGCACATGAGCTTAAAGTAATGCAGCCTCGGGGGGTAGGGTTGGTTACGCATGTCCATATACATATTTAAGGTTTCTTATTGGATATTGTGCATGTGTGTGTGTGTGTGTGTGTGTGTGTGTGTGTGTGTGTGTGTGTGTGTGTGTGTGTGTTGCGAGTTAAGCCTGACTCTTAATTCCCTCTTTTTAATCGGCTGTGTGATACTTTGGAAAGACAAAGAGGGCCATTGAAAGGGCTCTGGGGGGAGGAGGGAAACACGGGCAATGAGGGAGCCTTACCCATAACTGCCTCGCCTGTAGCTTCAGCAGGATACAAAGGGACTCTTACGCTCAACGCAGAGACCCCGCAACCCTCGTTATCCACCGGGTCCCCAGCACTCACCCCATCCCACTGAAAAAAATATATTTTCAGATTCAAACACTGAAAAGGAGGGATAAGATATTATGAGTTACAGAGTGACAGAATTATGAGGATTTTAAATCAAGCAGGTGTCAGACAGGAGCCTGACGAGATACTGCTCAAAAGCTTCGTATGTTGAAAAGGCTTCACTCTTAATTCTCGCAGGCACACGCTGAAGGTCGGGTAAAAATTGAGCTGATCAGATTCTGTTGAGAATTTACCTGATGTAAAAGGAAGTGGCACATTTTGCACACATCTCTGATGAGGTATGAAAAAAGGGGTTATACTGATAGAACCACACTAACAAACACAAGCAAAGAATCAAAGGAGAAACTCCAAAATACAGTAATAAATCAGCCTGTGACACCTACTGATCAAGAAAAAAAAAAGACTTATAGATAATCAAATAATATTTGGCCTCAGGATTAATGGGAAATTAACAAGGTGAAAGAGACAGATCAGACTCTCTGTTACAGCTATGAGATGATCACTGTTGTTGATCTTTGTTAGGTACACCTTAATAGTACTGGTTTGGACCTTCCTGAGATATTCCTCGGAGATTCTGGTTCAGATTGGCATGACAGCATCACACAGTTGCTCCAGATTTTCTGCACATCCATGATATGAATCTCCTGTTCCACCACATCCCAAATGTGGTCTCTTGGATTGAGATCTGGTGACTGTGGAGGCCATTTGAGTGCAGTGAACTCATGGTCATCTTCTAGAAACCAAATTGAGATGATTTGAACTTTGTGATATGGTGTGTGATCCTGCTGGAAGCAGCCATCAGGAGATGGGTACACTGTGGTCATAAAGGGATGGACATGGTCAGCAGCAATACTCAGGTAGGCTGTGCTCAGCTGGTACTGAGGGGCCCAGAAAATGTCCCCCAATGCCATTACACCATCAGCAGCCTGAACCTTTGATACAAAGCAGGATTGATCCACGCTTTCACACCAAATTCTGACCCTTCTATCTGAATGTTGCAGCAGAATTTGAGACTTATCAGACCAGACAACAATTTTGGTGAGCCTGTGCAAACTGTAGCTTCAGTTTCCTGTTCTTAGCTGAGAGGAGTGGCACCCAGTGTGGTCTTCTTCTTTTGCATGTGTTGTGCATTCAGACCTTGGTTGTAACAAGTGGTTATTTGAGTTACTGACACCTCCCTATCAGCTTGAAGCAGTCTGGGCATTCTCCTTTGACCACTGGCATTTTCTCCCAGAGAACTGCCACTCAATAGATATTTTCCACTTTTCAGACCATTCTCCCTAGAGATGGCTGTGTGGGAAAATCCCAGCAGATCAGCGGTTTCTGAAACACCCAGAGCAGCCCGTCTGGCACCAACAGCCATGCCACATTCAAAGTCACTTAAATCATCTTTCTTCCCCATTCTGAAGCTCAGATTAAACTTTAGAAAGTCACCTTGACCATGTCTACATGCCTAAATGTATTGAATTGCTGCCATGTGATTAGCTGATTAGACAGTTACATTAACAAGCAGTTGAATGAGTGTACCTAATAAAGTGTAAATAAAGCATCACATGAGCTACCCTCTCCAGCCTAAGAAAGGGTGTTGTCTGAGGTGCCGTCTCCTCCTATCAAGACTCAGCTTAAAGCAGTTTTTCAGAAATTTTACACACAATTACTGATGCCAGCACCAACTGGCTCCTGCCTGCTGATGCTGAGAGTAAACAATGTCCACCACATCTTGGCTTTAGGTCAACAAGTTGCCTCATCAGTTTTGTTACCAGCCGCATTTTTTTTTTTTAATCACTTCTGTCTTTACATACATTTATAAACACACACACCAAAAACATAATCCACCCACCCATTTACCAAAGTATCATCACACAGTGTTTTCAACAACAAAGCTGTTAATCCGCTTTCTCACAAACTTTCACCCTCTCTGGTCTTCCAGCATTCACTGGCTGTCTTTCTGCCCGGGCAACAATCCATTTGTCTGAAAACAATACACTGACTGTTTGGCTGCTTTGTGTATGTGAGGGGGTTAGAAGAGGGAGAAGCACACCATGCATCACGACAGTGACAATACTTCTCCATCGGCTGCAGGAGTAAACATCTACATCTACTGCCAGAAGTGACGATTCTGCCGTTTTCTGAAGTAGCAGCACATCCCCACTTGCCGTGTTTTATAAGCAGCTGCATAATGACAACAAAAACTGTTAAATGATTTCAAGAGCCGAGAAATAATAAATGTAACTTAATCACACCCTTGCAATTCATAACTGGCTTGTTGCGTTATGACACCTAAATCCTCATGAGTTATGAACCCAGACAGTGTAACTTCACTGTGATTACAAATCTGACAGTTCATAGTTTATGTAACAAAAATTGGAAACTGTATTTATACAAAACATTTTATTTAACACAATAAAACAGTACTTTCACACATATCGCCTCTTTTCAAAAACACAAATGTGTACTTCCAACACAGGATGCTTCTGTAAAACTTATAAGTTTTTGACTAAGTTCCATTTCCCTCCTGTGGCTCTTAAGGGTAATGCAGAGGTTAAAACAATGAGTTCAGTAGCTACCAGCTTAAAACAATGACAGGCTGTAAGGAGCAACAGAATTAGACTGGGAACATAATAAATCCATTCATAAGATTATAAGCCTATAAACAACATACAAATTTTTTTTTCAGTATTTCGAGTCTTTGAGTAGTCTCAGACTGTTCACCTCCTGTGCAGTCACCGGAGATTAATGTTGAATCAATCTGGGACTGGACATGTAGGAGACGCCTCCACTGCATTTGTGTAGCTGCCACACCAGTTACGACGGTGGCTGTGAACCAGCATCGACTGATCTGGTAGATAAGTTGTTTAATCAGTGATGATGAGCTCATCGCAGCCCCAGTCCTCATAACTCCCATCGGGAAGGTATCTGCGGATGATGATGGGGATCTTTCTGCTCCTGTTGACGGGGATAAAAATAAGAGAAAAATTTTGCACTGACCTGCTCTTTATAAAATGTCTCGTTCTCTCACACACACACACACACACACACACACACACACACACACACACACACACACACACACACAAATGGACGCACACTAAACCAAAGATGGTGAAATGATATAACGTCACAAAGCAAAAAATTATCACTTACTTAAGTTCTTTCATAGCTATTTGAAGTGGGTCCGTTTCTCCCTCCAGCTCCACCATAACTGGAGCGCACATCCTATTGAAGACAAGGCAGCAGGTGAACCACATCAGTAAAGTGTTGCAGCCTTTTTGAAAAAAATATTTATTGTGGGAGTAAAATGCAACACGGGTGCTGCAAATAAGACAAGAGAGTAAGCTTAATGCTGCAGAAAACTGTTATTCTGGTGATGTGATCATCACAATGCACAGGGCGGTAAAATAGGTCTAACTACATTAAGATGTTTATGTTGCCTCTTGGAGCGCTCTCAGTGTTGCTGTTTATTTCTAATATGACGGCTGCACATTAGAGCTTTAAACTGCATGCACCTAAACGTTAAAGGTTATTCTGAGTTCAGCTCTGTCTTGGTCTCATAGCAAAATACAGAAGATGTGGAAATTGCTTTGGTTTGGTGCCAAATCAAAGTGAAATTCATTTTAAAGAAATACAAACTTGCAAATGTAACTGATAAGTTTTCTAACCTGTATTTTTATAGCTGCAATTCCAGCAGTGTTTTAAACACAAAAAAAAAAAAAAAAAGACCTGCCACCAGACTGGAACCAAACATACAAACAGCATTTGCACTGCTGAGACTTTACAGGTGGGATTCATCTGGTAGTTTTTAAGCTCTACAGGTAGCATATACAAGACATATGCCTTCAGCAGAGAATCTATATCACACTTACAGGCTACTGTAAATAAAAGAATCCATGAAAAGAGGTGCTTCCACATAACTTTAAACATAACCTGGTGTGAACTAGGTAGTCTTTAGCATAAGTTACCTCAGTGATCTAACCAGGTAAAAACAAAGCCATCTTTGTGACATTGAAAACACTGACTTTAGGCTCAGCCTACCTTGCTGACACATTAATTTTGCTTCGTGCTTCACCCATAAGGTCTGAGGTTAGTTAATTCATCTCATCAAAGAAATATGAACTCTGACTAATGAGACTGGACATTCTGACTGAAAGCACTGTAGTTCAGCAGTTTGAATTAGAGCAGCACGTAACTACAGCAATGTTTCATGACTGCCAGTCTAAATGTCTACTCCATCCTACCGAAACCATAACTGTCAACAAATACATTGGAGTTAGTTAATGCAGATCAATATAACAGTTATAATTATCTCCAATAATTTTTTTCTTTAATGCAGTCATAACTTAAAGGTCAGAGGTCCACACCACATGTGTAAACACTCACGCTATCTGCAGAGCTCGTGTTCCCAGCACTCTGGCCCGTTCATATTTGGTCATGTATGGAGTTGTGATCCTCTTCTGGTTCGCCTGCTGGCCCTCCCCTGCGGGCAGGATCTGCACGTTCTCCTGGTCATCCTGCTCATCAGAGAACCATAAACAACAAATATGATCATAAAGGCAGCGATCAATGGTGCTAGAAATGAAACTGACCGAACAACAAAGGCACAGTGAAGTTCAGGGTTTCTGCTGCCCAGTAAGTTAGACAGCCATCAAACATACGTACGTCTTCCACGTTTTCCAGATCATCTAACCCCTCATCCTCCTCGGCGTCATCAAAATCTCCATCATCGAAGCTGCAGGTTTGACACAATTTTTTTTTTTAAGACAACTTGTCTAAAGACAACACATTCTCAGTGAGTTTATACAGAACACTCAGCCGTGAGGCTAAACCACGTTAGCTACAATGCTAATTCACTCTTTAATTTAATTAATACGCATCTGAAATGTGACTTTAATCAAAGCGCTGTAATTATTACTTACTTGTCTTCGTTATCGGACATGCTTTAATCTAAAGTTTGTGTATATCTGTATTCAAACGGTAACAGAAATTCAGCACACTTTGTTGTTAACAGAGACCCACATGAACGATACGAAGATTAAACTTCCGGTGGCTTGGTGTGTTGGAAATAATATTCCGGATGATAAACAGGAAAAGGAACTTTTGTTTTTTGTTCCTCTTGTACTTCAGGGTAATAAAATAAATAAATAAAAAACAGATAAATAACATTGTTGTAATAAAAAAAAAATACGACATTTGTGGCACAAATTATTTCCTTCGCTTCCTCTTTTTAGAGTGACGTGAATGTGTCTGTAGCTTTTTTTGTCTGTTATAATTTTCATCTTCTGTGAGACAACATACGGCAGTATTAATACACTTACTTAAACATGCTCTTTAAAACTATGAGGAAAGTACAATTTTTTCTGTTAATTTAAGTACAGCTGCTTAAATACCTTTTAGTTTGTCTGGGCTTCATTTAGACTTCACCTGGCAACATGTTATCCAGTGTTACACCAGGACTCTGCAGTGGCTGTCATGGCCCAGTACAGAAATGTAATTTTCTTCTTCATTAATTCACAGACATCAAACAAACTTTCTGGATAAGATCATTTTCTGTCCATTATTTTCTTTTTACTTGAAATCATATTGAAGAAAGGAAAAACAGCAAAACTTAAAGTGGACATAATCCGACACTACTGTTGTGTTAATAGGCATACTGTGCATGTATACGATGTCATTTTTCAGTGAACAGCTAAAGTAAAGTTGGACCTACCTGGGTGACTGTTTTGGATGAACTCAAATGCACTACAGACAGTCGTTAAAACATCCAAATATTTATTGCATACTTAAACAAACGTGTAATATAATAATAAAAAAAAAGAAAAAGAAAAAAGATACTACTTTTATGGCCAGTAAATAAGATCTGAAGCAAAAAAAGCACATTAATACTAATGTATACATAGTACTGACTGAAAACAACACAGTTTGTTTTGTCAGTTTTACTGAGCTGGGCTTTAACACAAAATCAGTAAACATGACATCAATAAGTGCGTATTTCATAATATGAAGAGAGCAGTTTGCTTCTGACAGTTCTTCAGCTCTTTTTGTCCACCGAGTCCTTCGTGCTCTCTTCTTTATGGTTCAGCATTTTAAGTACTTTCGTGGGCTTGAAATCTCTTTTTGGCTTCCTTGGCTCTTTCAATCCTTCTTTCTGGAAGTCTAAGAAGAGATGGAACAGAGAACTGCACTATAAACAACACTAAAACAAACATTAAGCAGTAAGCAAACATTACTATAGAGCATTATTTGTGATCTAGAGAATTCATTTCTTTCTGCCTTCTTCATACATGAAAACAGAAGTTACCAAACAGTACAAATGGGCTTATATTAGAGGGATAATTTTCTTACCTTTGTTCTTCATTATGTCTTCCCAAAACACATTGTTTTCTCGTTCCCTAATCAGAAAAACAACATTGCATTTATAAAATCTATAAATGTGAAAGCATACTTTATTGCCCCCCCACCCCCCGCCCCTAAAGTACCTCTGCCTGTCCTGATCCAGGCTGCTGATGATCTGGTTCCTCCGTTCAATGATGGTGACCAGCTCATCCATGTGATTTTTCTCTTTATCTCGATCTTCCTGGCTCCAGTTCTTCTCTGTATGTGCAGATGATGGCGTGCAAAATTTCACAATAAAATTAATGATTTTCTCATAGAAATAGGGCTGCAACTAAAGATTATTTTGGTAGTCGAATAATCTGCCATTTTTGTTATCGATTAGTCAACGATTATTTCAGTCTTAACTCACCTGTTCAA
>JASGAU010408468.1:0-27434 GCA_030220045.1 Australoheros facetus
ATATATATATATATATATATATATATGGATAAAGAAAGCTTTTTCCACCCTTTTAATTATCATTCTACAGTGTCTGTGTGGGAGTAAAGAACATGCCAGTATTTGTTGTGTGACAGATTTTTATATTTTTGGAATGGTAGGATGAGGCACAGTAAGTGAACCCTCATCTTAATGGACTTTCAGGGCCTTTGTCTATGAGTGATTTAGAGCAACAGAAGGATTTGTGTTCAGTGCAGATGGGCAAACGGAAAAGGTCGCAGGAGCATTGTGTGACTCTGCATTCATTCTTGGGGCATGAATCCATGTGGCTCAGTGGGCTGGAAGTAGCAGAGTCAGAAACAGGAAACAGGAAGTTATTAGCCAGGATGATCTGAACACACTGGGCTGTGGAGTACATTAAGAGAACAACAATGTATACGCACACACAGACACACATGCTGCGCCTGGCACTATTTGTGTGCATGGAAAATGAGAAAGAGGAAGGCAGTTGAGCTAGGCAGATGTCTGAGGCCAGACTATACTGTCTTTATATGTGTGTGTGTGTGTGTGTCACTGTTCCGACACCTGGAGCATCACAGCCAGTCATCACAACACAGCACTTCCTGAAAACACTTTGAGACTCAGGTAAACTTTCAAAGTAAAGGAAATAAAGGAAGCACCTGAATAAAGGAAAGAATAGTCTGTTGACAGCATGTGGTGCAATTTTCCTGTCATAACTGGTGAAACGAAACTGTCTTTGGAGGTTAAATAAAATCAATAAATATCAAATTCCAACCAAATTAAAAAAAAAAAAAAAGCTTTTCTCTGTGAGGAAAAGTGAGACAAAGAATGCAAAAGGGTAAATTACATTACTTGCAAGAACAAAATTGTTTTCATGAGATCATAAAATAATAACAGTCACTCAAACACATGCTCTCTTATATTATTGTAAAACCACAGCATAACTTATTTTCTGGGCTGATTATGTATGGAATCAAACAGGTGTCATGTCAAAAGCATTTTATCAAGTTTTAAACACATACCTATGCCATTTATGTTTTATTATTACTAAAATTGTGCCTTTTTTTTTTTTTTTTTGCATCTCTCCTCTTTCACCTCACAGTCTGACACCACCAGCACCGCCTCCATCTTTACTCAGCACCTCAAGCTCACTCTGAAAGTTCTGCTGCTCCATAGAGTGGGACACAGCACCGGTCAAACAATAAAAAATAGGTATGTTTACATTAAGTAGCACACTCCAAACACATTAATCTCAATAAAAACTTCCTTGTTGGAAAAGGTCACTTCTTAACTAGGTGAAAATTAGTTTAAAAGTGAAAAAATATATTAAACATCAGAATGAAATGCTGTATGTAAAATGTATTAAGTGTTCTTTGAATTCTTTAAAATCTGAATCAATGAATCGTGCTTGTGACATCTCAGTTGTTACTTTCGTAGACGATGCAGAGACACGCAGTATACTGTGTATCACCATTCAGCCTAAACATATCAAGATAAAGTTTCATAGCGTACATTGCCCAAATATGTTGGGTGACCTCATCCTAGTGATGTAAGTGATGTAATTTTAGTCACGAATATTATGCAGTGTTTCATTGTCCCAAGAAAACACAAACTTTGAGACAGACAGAAATAAAGCAGTGACCTCATTAGGGGTGCTGATAGGATATGAAGTGAAGCGATGTGATGTATCAGTGTGAAGTTTTAAAGACAAACAAACTGCATGGTGTTTTGATTGGCTGATCCACAATTTGGCTGGCTGGTTGGGTGAAGCTATGCGTTTGTCTAAATGCTCGATTGCCTACTGAGCGCTTGTGATAGTATTGTTGCATGATGATTGTTTGACTTATGACTTACTGGCTGAGCAGAATCCTGGATGTTCTCACTTTCCTTATATAGAGCTCTATCAGGCAGGTGCTTCCCCTCACTGGGAGTCAGGAAAACAGGGTCACAATGAACTGGCTGTGTGTGTGTGTGTGTATTTGTCACAAGCAGGGATAGCTGCCAACAGCCACCTGTGTCCTCAGGCTTTGGCTTGTTATCTGTGTGTTAGCTTCCTCTGGCTTCCTGTGGACACGTGTCTGCTTGACTGGACAGCATGACTGGAGACACCATGGGGGATTCCTGGGTTTGAAACACTATAGTTTGCTTTAGGTGAAAGCTGCTTAATGTGGGAAACACTAACTCTTGAGGTCACCTCATTTTGAATGAATCATTTCTCTTTCCTCCTAATTAACCTGTCTACCTCTATTTTGGATTCTGTATTCTCCATATATGCACCTTATACTTATTTCTTGCTTACTGCTTTTATTTCCATTGTCCGTCCCTCTTAGGAGCAGGGATAGCTAAATTTCTGGTGAAATAGGGTTTTCCCCAATTAAACTAGAAACATTTCTGAAAAGCTTGACCCCTGTTTTTAACTCCCACATAGGGAGAGGACACCAAAAACGATCGAAACTCAGACCTTGAGAGTGGGTGTCATGAATAGTCCTTCTCTCTCCTCTATCTCTCCTCTCTGCCATCTTTCCATCCATCCCCTCTAATCCTGATGGTGTTAATTGAAAGTCAGGAGAGGGCACTCTTGCGGTTTCATTATTAATTTAACACTCAGGGTAACTTAAAGTGCAATTTTCACCCACATGTGGAACAGAAAAATCAATGGCCACAACAGCAGCGAGCATCAAGGTTGATTACTGATGCACAGGGAGAGACAGGCGAGACACCAGCTACTTGAAGAGAAAGAGTGACGCGTGTGTTGGGTGTCTGGGTGGTTTTTGCTAAGTGTTTCAGATGTGTCAACCCTGTTTTGACACCTCTTTCTGTAACACAAAGCAGTGGGTAAACACAAAGACGTTATCAGCTGATTAAAAATGACACCTGATGGAAGCGCACGCAAGTGTAGTCATCGCCTCACGCGTGCGGGATTGCATTTAAATGACATGTGCATGCCTGTGTGCGCATTTCTCAGTGTTTAATTGCACACATGCACGACTCTGTGTCTTTTTTACCTCCAAATGTGCGCTGGTCTCCTCTGTGCTGTGGACTCAGTGGGGGAAATAAAGCTATAATGTTCAGTAATGCAATCTGTCCAGTGAGTTGAGAGATGAGCACCCTGCCCTTTGTGATGAGCGGAGTCACAGAAGATTTAGAGCAAGCAGATGGAAAATTCTAATATGTTAGCCTAACCCTGAATGGCTAGAAGCTAATTTATTTCAAACCCTGCGTAAGTTTCTCCTTAGACCCTCCCACCGCGCACACCTCCCTTCCTCTTTGATTTCTAACACAAGCAAAGAAAAGTGAACAAAGTCCCCACAGAGAGACAGGACTTCAATATAGAACAAAAGTATTCAACCCACAACAAAGCAGGTTGTGGAATTTATATCCTTATGGACATCAAAATTTAATTCAGTTTACTGCAGCAGTTAACTGCAAATATGCCACAGTCTGCTGATATAAAAACACAGTGTAAAAGAAATAAAAATGACAATTTATTGGGAGTAGATGCACTGCCAGGAACATTACTCTTCCCATCCTCAAATGATGTATGCCTTTGCTTTATTTTAAGCAATTTCAAGTGCTTTGCACGTTAATTCGGTTATTCTAATTTATGACCAGGGCATTATGCAGCTGATACTGAATTACTTCTTGATTGAGGACCATTAATAGCCCCCTTTTTTTTCCCCTTCTGTTGCCCACTTGCTTTCAAATCCTGCTGCATGCAAACTCTGCGTGAACAAGTCTTTTCTACAATAGGTAAATGGTAATACGGTGCTTGCTTGGGGCCAAAAGTACACAAACACAGGCAAGAACACGTTCAAAGAAGAAATTACCCTGTTAATTAAGACAACCCACATTCATGCCAAGATGCACACATACCCAGCTTTGCCCCCTCCCCCTCATTTGCATCTAGCAGGATGAGGTATTTCAGTGTGATCACCCTGAAGTGGACACGTCTGTCTTGATAAACACTTTATGCAGATGAGCTTCCACTTGTTTTCCCTTTCTTAAGAGAGGGAGCGAGAAAGGGAGAAATAATATCTCTCTAATTGACCCATTTGGCTGCTTCTCTGCCCACAGGAGGAGGCCTTGGCTTTTAATGTTTGATCGGCCTAATTTCCCCAACACATCATTAGTGGCCATCTTCAGCCCCGACTCTTAATAACCTCTTTATGAGGCGAATGGATGCCGTTAAAAGTCTTTGTCTCTCTCATCTCTCTCATTCTTCTCCCCAGGTCCCGGACCCTCCTCGTCCTCCTAATTAAGTCAGATGTTTCAAAATATGGTAATGGGGCCTGAACTTGTTTGAATTGAATAAGCAAGCATCTCCTGGACTCTTCTGTCATTTACATAATTTCATTATCAGGTAAAACACACTAATTGTTGAGTGCGTGTGTTTGTGTGAGGAAGTGCATGTGCAGGGTGAGCCAGCAGTTCTTTGGCAGAAATGCAGCACTAATTACAAAGCGAATGGCAGAGCTCCAGAGCCAGGGTGTGTAAAAGCAACAAGCCATTTACACAGAGGCTAATAGATTCCTGAGCACCAGCCTGGCCATTCCAGCAGTGTAGGGCAACATTTTTAGAGCAAAGCTGATGTTTTATTACACATTGTATCCTAATAACAGGTCGGTTCTTACAGTCTAATGCTCAAACCAGCAAGCCAATGATTCCCATTCATTTAGGATTAAAATCAGCTACAAAGTTAAATCAGATTACACTGATTCTCATGCAGAATGCTTCTGGTCTCAGTGTTTAAGTTGACAATCATAGTATCTGTTTCACTTGTCTTCTATTTTGTCTTTAACCAATTCTACTGGGCAAACCATGAGATGTCTGTGTAAGGACAAAACAAAATATTGTTTTCATGGTGTTTGGTAAGTTGCCAACTAATGACAACATGTTGACATCCTGCCTGTTTTTTTTGTGTTTGCGTGTGCAAACCATGTGCTTCCTTTGTCGTGTCCCCTGCAGTGTTTTTGTCCAGATCACACACAGCTGTGACCATGTCTCCCTGTGTCACGCTACCAAACTTCCCTTACAGGCAAAACAACATAATCATGTTTGTTTTAGACACTCAGCTGATGATTACTGATGCAGACGTACCAGGACACAGCTGTACAGAGGAATGATGACTACACAAGCAACTTTTTAGACAGAACAACAACACTAGTTTGGAAATACCAAGTATTTGTTCAGCCATGACGCTCTTGATTGTTCACTGATGTGAATGTTTTATCGGTCAGTCCTGGATTATCTACGGCAACTAAACTGTAATTGGTTACTTTGTTGAATGATCTGTAGCCCATAAAATATCACAAAATTATAAAAAGTGACTGAGTGAACCAGCAGCTCCATACCAAAGGATATAAACGAAGTGTGATTAAAGAGAAACAGCCTCTTATCTCCACACCTGATGAGCTGGAATCTGTTTAGGGTTCACTTAACAGTTCATCGATTTACAGTTATTAGTTGATTTCTTCTCAGTTGATGAACTGAATAATTGTGTTTCACTTCTAATTGCAAATGAGTAATTCATCTTAAAAATTTTATTTACTTTAAAAATAAAATGATTAAATAAATATAAAAAGAGGCACGCCTGCTTTTTTAAAATTTGTTTTAACTTAGTTTTAAATTATAAAAAAATAAGTCAAAATAAATGACTTCATTGATTTGTGATTTAAAGTCCTCTTGTTGAAATCAACTACTTGATTTACAGATCTGCCCTGTTTTTAAAGCTTTTGATAGGCGAACTCCTTTTTGGTAGTATTATATTCTTTTTAATCACCATCAATCACATAATTAAAACTTTGATCACAGTGTGTGTGTGTGTGTGTGTGCACATGTGAAAAAGTTAATGAGAAAAACATGATTCCTCCCTCCTCATTAAATCATTTTTCACCTACCCGTCTGCGTCTCCACCTTTGATGACATACACACCCCGGTTTGTTTAGACCCCCGGCAGCGTCTGGGCCTTTTCCCACTCCCTCGCAGTCATGGAAGTGTGTGGATGTCTACATAGTCATCAGAAGCCAATCACAACAACCCGCTATCTTTATGCCATTTGGCATTTATACCAAATGGTTATTAATTGCCGGACATGGTTAGACTGGGAGGAGCCAGCACTGGCATCAGAGCGGCTGACTGCCATCAAGTCTGCAAAATGTGCAAATATGTTGAGATTAAATAGCCATTTCATGACGTAAAAAATCTTAAATTTCACTTTTCGTAAACTGCAAAAGGAGATATTTTCATTCCTGTTCCAGTTTCTTTACACAAATAAAATCTTGGAAAAATTACAATATACTAAATTATACAAACTATTATAAACTGTCTTTTGTTTTTTTGTTTTTAAATTAAATGGTAAGATTAATGCCACTGTCATTTCTGTCTATGTACGGAGGTTGAAACAGGAGGGAATTGGTTTAGTGCAATATAAAGCCTTAAAGCAGGGGAAACTGGTTCCATTATCTCTCTCCAAAGTTAAAAAATATGTCCAAGAACATCTGTAAAGCACCTTTATATCATGGTTGTTCAGTCTGTACATATGCACTAATAATTATTTACAAACAATTATTTTGGAGGAAATGTAAATATTTCTTTACAAACAAGTTTCTCTACAAGGCTGCCAGACTGGTGTTTAGAAATATTCTTAGTGGCTAATTTGCTAGTTGAGAAAAAATTTTTACAACAGTCAACTAGTCTAAAATGAAAATTCTCAGAAAACATTTATAGCAAAACACCCTTTAAATAAAGCTAAAAATTGTCCAATGAATATTTCCTGTGTATTTTAGGAGCTTTATGAAACCATTAATCACGTTTCTTGTCAATCAAGTCATGTTTCAAATATTGAAGTGCGGGGCCTTTTGCATCGTGACATTGCAAACACGCACACAGTGTCAGATTAGTTTGCAGAGTTTGGCTAACTTTAGCGGCGCTAGCAGCAGTAGCCTTGGTTTCTTCTATGGTTGCATCTGCACCCCGGTGCAAAATGTGGTTACACCTGGCTTCTGTTGCTTGGCCATATTCCCTTTTATTCTGACAAAGCAACACAGATGCTTTTTTTCCTTCTTACATCAAAGTGCTGCAAAACAGCGCTACTGTTAGCGTGGCTTACATTGCCCGCTTACTCGTGTAATGCCCCTGATGGGGAGAAATAATCGCATAAGTGATGAGCTGATGTTTCTTCACTGAGAACATTTACTCGAATGAGGAGAATACCGCGGATTTCCCCTAGGCTAGTGGGTGGAGACAAAAGTAAAATCGATCTTAGATGACCGGATTCAGACCACTTTTTTAGATAACCAATAATTTCCAAACTTAGTTCTTAACAATAACTAATGAAATAAACAAATCAATTACAAACTTTTTAAGTTCACCCCCCCGCCCCATTTTAACACAATGAGTTTTTTCTTTTTTTGAACAATTCTTAGCTTGATAAGCTACAACTCAACTTTATGATCTCTTTGAACCATCGCAGAACATTAGTGTTCACAAACAGGGAGTTTCTTACTTGTCACACTTGCTCTACCACAAACAGAACGAGAGAGCGAGGGCTGTAGCTGTCTGTGGCCTTTGCAATATATTTTTGAAGCAGGAGGAATTGATATCTAGTCCCTCGTCTAACAATTGGGAATAAATGAGAGAATTTTCTGAAATTATTGGATGGGTTCCTTAAGGGAATGCCACTTCTTAAAAGAAAACTAACAAGCACTTGGTTTCCCTGAGAAAGTCTTAAGAGGATCCAGCACAAAGTGGTCTCAAATTCAGTGAACAAGTCATTTTGTTCAGTCATTTGCACTCAGTTTCACTTGTCCTTAGTGCAGCTGAATGGCTGCCACTGAAATAACTTGGAGTAAGGTAGACTACTTCTTCCAAGAAAATTCATTTTGATTTTAAAGTGGAATCACCTTACCACCTTGGCAGCTTTTCTCACTTACTTATATACAATAAGATGGATATTTTTTAAAGTGAGCAATGTACATACATCCTCTTCCTCCCTTTCTGATTTTTCTCTTCCCCTCTTTCACACAGTTCCCTGACACCACATAGCTCTTCATCAGGTGCTGGCTGTCAGGGCCTCTTGCACATGCAGACGATTACCTTGTCCCCTGATTGCCATCATACAGGGAGGGGGAGGTTTTTTTTTCTTACAAATTAGAGGATAAATAGATACCCCACCACCGCTACCACCATTCACCCCCTCTCCTTTGCCAACTCCACCCATTCACCCTGTGCCTAATGACGAGGGCTGGGGAGCTGTAATGAAAAACTATACATCACAATCAGCCGGACAGTCCTATTCATGGCTATGCATTATGCTCACTAGTCATAATCATCGCTGCTGTGACAGAAAAGATGTGGAGAGAGGGGAAGGGAGGAGAGATGGTAAAAGGAGGAGAGAGTATGACAGAAGAACAGGTGATGTGAAATGGTTTGGCGAGGAGAAAAAAAAAAGGATTTAATTGTAAGCCTGAATGGAAGGAGAAAACGAAGAGGAGAAGTAGAAGAAATGAAACGCCATCAGGACAGGCTGGATGGTGGTCTTTCTGTATTGGTTCTGTTTTGTTTTTAACATCACTCTTGTAATGAATGTACTGCACACCAGTGTTTCTGCAGTGTAGCAGTGTTACCTGCTTGTGTTTTTTTCCCCCTATGATTAGGACGTGATAGTTATATTATTATAAGATGTTGGGAACTGTAAGCAGCACCAAAAACCCTTTCAGGATGGTGTAGTTATTGTACCATCATTAGGAATGTCTTCAAGCTAATATTTTCTATCAAATGTCAACATTTGTAGGAAGCAACTTATTCTTTTAAAGAAATCAACATAATGGATTGGTGTGTAATGCATCCCATTCAGATCCAGGTAATATTGCCTGTTTTCCCTATAACCGGGTGGTTTAACTGCCTCACTTTAACCATATCTTACCTTGAGGACCTTCAGTAGTTCACAATAACAGCAATCTTACAGGTTTATTGCATGTCACATTGTGCCAGATGAGTCTAATAAAATCTTGATTACAGTTCATGCCTGTGTGTACAATATTAGTTTTGAGGCGAGACGGAAT
The DNA here is from genome assembly GCA_030220045.1 of Australoheros facetus. Classification (NCBI taxonomy): domain Eukaryota; kingdom Metazoa; phylum Chordata; class Actinopteri; order Cichliformes; family Cichlidae; genus Australoheros; species Australoheros facetus. The sequence continues at coordinate 9,063 of JASGAU010408468.1, forward strand.
AGTCTTCCTACAATGTAACTGAAAGAACAAAAGTGCAGGTACACCAGTGGTGGAAGATAACATTCACTAATGTACAGTACAGTTTTGAGGAAGTTTTACTGGACAGTAAAACTGGGATATTGTAAAGCACAAATGAAAACAGAATGCAATGATTTGCAAATTGCAAATGCAGTTTATTCACAAAAATACTTAAACATATATGATTAAACTGAGATATTTACTGTTTCACGAAGGAAATATTAGCTCAATTCACTCTAAGGAAACTGCTGGAGGAACATTTTCCAGCTAATTAGCAGGTCAGTAACGTGATTGGTATAAAAGGAGCATCTTAAAGTCAGAGTTTCTCAGAAGTAAAGATGGGCAAATGCTCATCAGTCTGCAAAAAACTCTACAAATTGTGGAACAATTTCATAATATTCTTTAACATAAAATTGCAAAGGCTTTGAGTATCTCATCATCAACAGTGCAAAATATCATTAAACAATTCTGAAAATCTGGAGAAAATTTTGTGCGCAAGGGACAAGGCTGAAAATCAGACCTCATGTTGTATGAATAGGATTTAAGACATCACAAGACACTGGTGTAGCATGAAAACTGGGAGACTTCACTTAACATTAGCGAGACTGATGTTTAGGACCACCAGTGAGGTTTTGGCCTTCCACCAAAAGAAAGACTGTGATCTGAAAAAATAAAATAATAACAGTTAGCAAGCATTTAATTTAAATGTAATTTACTCTAGCAAAAATAAAGGAAAATAGACTTCTGTCGTGTAAGGTAACAGACCTTTTGCCTGAACTATATGTGGACAAATCGTCCTTCCATGCCTAGTTACGCCCCCAAAGACCTCTTTTGAGTCAGGAAAAATCCCGAAGCTTAAATGGAAAGCTCCGGCTCACCAGTGGAGATACAACAAGCAGGAGCCTATTGGGGCAGCATGTTTCTTGCTCTACGTTTTGTGTATAAAAAACAAAACAAAACAAAAAATGAGCAAATGTCGACACAGTTTCAGAAAAACCCATATGATATTGAGTTTTTCACTGTTATCCTTTATTTTCACTTTCAGACAAAGGCACCTCCTTACACAGATGTATTTTTGCTGCTCGTTAACCAGAATAGCTCCTCTGCACCGGCTTATCCAGCAGCCACCTCATGCTGAGCTACTTCTGCCATCCACCATCCTCAGGACAGTAAATGTTGACGGTGTGTGCCTGTTAGAATATGCAGTCCCAGTGTGTAGGTGTACTTACAGGGCCCTGCATGTGTTTGTTGAAGATAGGCAGCATGCAAACTGGGGAAGAGCAAAAATGGGATTGGCGGAGAAAAAAGAATGACAGACACAAAGTAAGGAAATGGCAGAGGTATAGAAGGCACACATATAAGCACATTTACCCAGAATCCTTTGAGGGTGCTTTGTATTAGGACAAAGCTGCGTAATAAAAGTAAGATCACATAATCACTTTGACTACAGCGAAAAGCTAGACCGGCTAAAATACCCGGGGGACAAATAATAAGGTTCCCCTATCAAACGTGTTGGGACCATCTGCTGCCAGGTGAATGTGTATAAAAGCGTGTCTGTGTATGTGTTAGCACCACAGTAAGCGAGAAAAAAAAATTGAAAATGTAGAGACTTTTATATCTCGCAGACATATGCAGGCTCATTGCTACAAGCGCACACACTTTTCCTCTGTCTGTTTTTATAGAGTGGCCGCTTACAAGCCACCAAATGTCATGGCTGTAGTTAATCCCATACAGCCTGCCTAATGAGACCATACTTCACACACTCACCTTTGACGGTCTGTGTGTGCGTTTGCATATTCACTTAGTACGTATATATTAACACAAGTAGCTACACATGCATCTTTGAGGTGGTGTGTGTGTTTCTCTGTGTGTGTGGGTGTGGGTGGGTGTGTCACCTCTGACCTTGCCTTCACCCACATCTCATTCCATCTCATTAAGTATGTATATCTTATCACAGAACCATCTCACAAATGCTTTCTTTCACACACACCTACTTGCTAGTAGTAAATTCTAGCACGTGACAGGATCATAGAGAGAGCGAGCTAAACCATTAATGAATGAGGAATGATGGAGGAAGAGACATAATGACATGTCTTTCCCTTGTCTTTGTATACAACGAGTCTTGATCGAATCTGACCTAATAAAATGATGTGGTATAGTGATAAAACACATCTGTGGTCTCCTGTAAAACACTGTGCATCCTCAGCATTAATTATTGACAGGGCTGAGGTGCTGCTGGAAGGGTTTACAACGGGAGAAAACATTACACTGACCACCAGCATAGTTGATCACAGCTGAAAGCTGGGTGTGTTCAGACAAACTGGTTTCTTTCCCGTTAAGAAGTAGTAATAAAACATTGACAGAGATTATCAACAGTTCCTGCACACTGACTTAACTTTTAATAATCTCAACTGTTTGTGTGTGTGTGAGGCGGGTGGGGGTGGGTATGGATGTGTGTGGGGGAGTACATCTCACTAGTAAATCAAGGAATCTCTGTATGTCTTTGCATGTGCACTTGGCCTAGCTTGAAAATACTGTAGTCCATCTGCACTTACTTGGTGAGTGTAGTTCTCAGAGGTGGAGTAAGTGCAATATTAATGTTATCGGGTACAGGGGGAATTGTTAAACTCCGAGGACAATGGACCCAATTGCAGAGCACAGTGGTAAGATTAAAAGGGTTTTTTTTTAATAGTCAATAGTCTTTAAGGCTCAGATTCTTGATGTGGCTGACAAACAGTTCACAAGTGTTTCTCTCTCCTTTCCCATGATTCTCCTGAGTGAACTCCAGTCTTGTACTTTCTGTCTGCTGCTGGACAGAACAGGTTTCAGTTGAGAGGCGTAGAAGGCATTGTGAATCCTCATGTTTCTGGGAAGCTTTTGGGAAGCTGGGAAGGTGCGCAATTACAGGATTGATCAAAAGGACCAAAGAAGTTAGGTGACAGTTTCTTTGACTCAGTCTTTAATGATGTCATGGTTGCTGCGGCAGGCAGGAAAAGGCGGACCCCAAATGCAGGATGGTAGGATGAACTTAAATGAGGTTTATTGAAAAGGGAAAACAATAGGTACAAATAAACTGGTCTGTACCAGAAGCCAGAACTAAAACTAAGGGACCAGGGAACAGGAAGGCACAGAACCAAGATCATCAATGATGACACAGCAAAGAACAGAGAAAAACTGAGGACTTAAATACACACACTAGGTAATCAGGGCAAGAGGAAACAAATGAAACTAATAACACAGGGGAAACAAAACTAAACACAAAGTACAGGGAATCCAAGGCTGTCAAAATAAAACAGGAAATAACCTAAGGTACACGCAGACATGACAACACGGAGGACTGGAACACAGAGGAAACTAAACCGGGACCAAGGCACAGGGAAACAGATAAAGAGAATCACAAACACAGGACAGAGACGCAGACTTCTCACAGCACTGGGAATAAAACTCAATACGAGAACACAGGAGGTCAGAGACATGACAAAAGAACAAAACAGACACAAGAACATAGACATAGGGGAGACAGGGACAAAGGGAGCTAGGAAATCAAAATGTAAACCATAACTAACAACAAGACACGAAACAAAGATGAATAATGAAAACCAAAACAAACTCAGTGAAAACAGAACTAAACACAAAATCCAGTAACACTTTATAATGCGACCCGTGGACTGGCCATTAGAACACCGTACAACCGTTACTAAGGCTGGTTGTACCGTGAATAAGGCCGTAGAACTGTGATCAAAGTTACTTGTACTGTGAATAAGGCCATACAATCTTGACTAAGGTTGGTTTGTACAACTGTGACCAAGGCAGGTTGTGCCGTAAACAAGGCCGTACAACTGTGACCAAGGCTGTATAACCATGAATAAGGCTGGATGTACCATGAATAAGGCCGTACAACCATGACCAAGGCAGGTTGTACCGTAAACAAGGCCGTACAACTGTGACCAAGGCTGTACAACCATGAATAAGATCATACAGCCATGAATAAGGCTGGCTGTACCGTGAATAAGGCCGTAGAACCGTGACCAAGGCTGGCTGTACCGTGAATAAGGCCGTAAAACTGTGAGTAAGTCTGGTTGTACCGTGAATATGGCCGTACAACCATCACTAAGGCTGGTTGTACCGTGAATATGGCTGTACAACCGTGACTAAGGCTGGTTGTACCGTGAATAAGGCCGTACAACCTTGACCAAGGCTGGTTGTACCGTGAATAAGGCTGTACAATCGTGACCAAGGCTGTACAACCTTGAATAAGGCCGTAAAACTGTGACCAAGGCTTGGTTGTACCGTGAATAAGACCATACAACCGTGACCAAGGCTGGTTGTACTGTGAATAAGGCCGTACAACCATGACCAAGGCTGTGCAATCGTGAATAAGACCGTGCAACTGTGAATAACCCTGACTGTACCGTTAATAAGGCTGTACAACTTTTAAAAAGGCCTGTTGTACCGTGAATAAGGCCGTACAATAGTTACCAAGGCTGGTTGTACCGTGAATAAGACTGTACAACCTTGACTAAGGATGGTTGTACCGTGAATAAGGCCATAAAACCGTGACCAAGGCTGGTTGTACCATGAATAAGGCCGTACAACCTTGACCAAGGCTGTACAACCTTGAATAAGGCCGTAAAACTGTGACCAAGGCTTGGTTGTACCGTGAATAAGGCCGTACAACCTTGACCAAGGCTGTACAACCTTGAATAAGGCCGTACAACCATGACCAAGGCTGTGCAATCGTGAATAAGACCGTGCAACTGTGAATAACCCTGATTGTACCGTTAATAAGGCTGTACAACTTTGAAAAAGGCCTGTTGTACCGTGAATAAGGTTGTATTTTCAGTTTTCAATTTTTTAAAGCATTCCTGTGCCGCTCCAAACTGAACTGTCACTATCACTAGGTTAGTGCCAACAGCCGGAAAAACCCCGTAAAAACAACTGGACCTCAGTGCACCCTTTTCACAGAGTTCGGTGACGTGTTTCCGGTTTAGTTTAGCAGCATAAACCAAGCCGCGCTAGGGCTCAGTGTTGCCAACTTAGCTTTGTTTTTTTTCTTTTTGCCCCATAAAGCGATATAGCGACAGTGAAATCCTCCGCTGTCGCCGTGTTTTGTGTACATAAAGCCTTCTTACTGTGTCCCTTCGTACGCTTTGGCATCGCCCGAACCTCACTTAAACACCGAGCCTGCCCACCCGCTCCCTCCGGTCCCATCCCCGGTCCTCACTCCGGCCTTTATCAACCTTTGAGACAGCCGACAGCGAGTTTTCTTACACAAGTTGGCAACAGCGGCCCAGTTAAAGGAGGAGAGTTGAATGTAGCTAGCAGTCTCACCCCACAGTGTTTAAATTTGATATTCTAACATTAAACAATACAGGACAAAATAGATCTATGTAATGTGGGTCTAGTCAAGGCAGTAAAGTTATTAAGTTATTTCATAAAGTTTATTTGTAGTTTTAAACATATTTATGGTGTTGTTTTTCTTCACTTTTTGTCTCTCCAAAGATGTTTTTCCTCTCTTCTGCAGCCTCGATTGCAACTACAGTACATCCAAATGAACAATTATGCAAATTCGGAGATGACGTCATATAGTGACCTCTATTTTCAGCAGCGGAAAATTTCCCGTATTTTTAAATACAAAACTTGACAGGTATGGGTGGGACTCGATTAAAAAAAAAATCGAATTAATTAGAAGCTTTGTAATTAATTAATCAAAATTAATCGCATTTTAATCACATTTCAATATTTAACATGAGAACTATTAATTTAAGTTTGGTTGATGAATGAATCAATATACATGAGGTTAAAGTTCAAAATTTTTTTTGTTTTCCCACCAGTCTACTACACAGACCAAGGAAGTGCTCCTGTGATAAGCCAACTCCTGAAATTAAAGTTCAGCATCATAACTGGATAGATTTATTCAACATTTATATCTCACTTAATTAATCTTTCGCTCAGCTGTATTCTTTGATGTTGAAATGTGTTATGCTTATTTTAACAGCTTATTTTGAATGAAAGAATTAAAATTAAACCACAAAAGGAAGCAAAAGTTCGTTCTCTGTTTAACCAGCTGCTTCTCCACAGTTGCGCTTCGCGCTCACGTTGCTAGGCGACATGAGCTACGCAGAGGTGAGGGCAGGTGACGCTGATATGAAGGCTAGCCGCTCACTTCCGGCCTTTGCTGTCTTCGTGGGCCGGGTCCTTCGAACCATAGTCGAACGATGTGGCCCCTGAATTTGGACATTGTGCGTCGATATAATCTGTATGCCTGGAATTCGTGCACTGAGAAATGTTCCACTGTGCAAAGTGTTATTGAAATGCGTTAAAAATTTTTATTTGTTATTTTCCCCATAATTAACGCGTTAAAGTCCCACCCCTAATATATATATATATATATATATCAATAAAACTCTAAACTTTATTGTTATGGTCAGGGTTACCTAACCCTATTTAGGGTTAAGGTTTTACATAGAACCCTAACCCTAGCCTATATTGTTAGGTGTTGGGGTTAGGGTTCTTTCAATCCTAACCTCTATATAGCTTAATGTTTACTATTTGTACTAGATGGTATGTGTTTCGGAGATCCAGTTTGGTGAAAAGCATCGCTCCCTGTGACAGCTTGCAAGGTGCTACCCGCCCAGTTGCATGGGCTGAGGCTTTGATTCTCTCCTGGCTGACTGCTCTCTGCTTGCAACTTACAGCGAGTCACTTTTGGTGCTGGAAGCTTAATCCATGTAAAAAGGCACCCATCCTGTCTGCCATCCTGTTACCTTGATGAAGATTAAACACCTTTTGAGCTGCCAAACCAGTGCCTGAATCCTTATCAAACACTTGTTTAAATGATAAAGGAATTCCACAAAAGAAATGTCTATATTACTGACTGGCACTGCCTGACCACACCTGAGAATCTGACCAGGTAAATTATTTTTGCTCCATCAGAAGAGTAAGAGTGGCCTGAACACTAAGGAGCTCTGGGTGAGAAACCCCGACACTTCTCCCTTTCACTCATGAACACTTCTGGAGTTGGTATGAAGCCTCCCAGCTGGTCAGCAGGTTGCGGTGGAGGAGTAGATTTAGGTTGTTCCTTTTTGAGCACAGACTCTGAAGCAAACCTTTTGTTTGGGTAGCCATTGCTGGTCAGATCATTCTGTTACGCTCCAGGGATCTGGACACAAGTGCAGAGCATGGTGGTGAGATTAAAAGAGTTTTTATTGCGAAAACAACAGTCTTTAAGGCTTGGATTCTTTATGTGTTTGGAAAACAGTCTACAAGTGTTTCTCTCTCCTTTCCCACGATTCTTCTGAGTGAACTCCAGTCTTGCACTTTCTGTCTGCTGCTGGCATGCTGAACAGAGGAGAGAAAAGGTGAGTGAGCAAAAACACAACAATCTTTGAAGTTTAGAGGTTTGTGGAGCTGAGCTTGCTTTACCACTTGCGCTGCAACGAACTAGCATCGACTTGGGAGAAACTCCCGGATCTTAAAGTCAGGACCCAATCAGCTCAACAGCAAACAGGTGTGTATTCAGGTGCGAGAGCTCGTGTGCTCGATTAATGGGGGGAAGACTCTCCACACACACTGCCTCGGGATCACAAAGCATCTCAAAGAGTCTCACACACACACACACACACACACACACACACACACACACACACACACACACACACACAGAGGGTAGAAAAGAGAGGGAGAAAGAGAGAGAGAGAAAGGTCAGGTCGACAAGGAGGACAGAGGACCCTGACATTTTTGAGGTGTTTATGGTGTTGCCCTTATTGCTAGGTATCATAAAGTCAGTAACTTCAATGTGTTGACCAACAACACTTTGGCACATTGACAGGACCCACTTGGGATCAAACCAACTACGCAATTAAGAGATGAGCCATTCTACCTGGTGACCCATTCCAGACTTGTACATTGGAGCACAGTCAATGAAAATGTGAAATTGCTGACATTTTGGTACCAAACATTTAAATATGCACTTTTTGTAATACAATTGCTAATATTTTGTCATTCCACATTTTTGTAATCCTCTCAAATTGCATTTTGATCATCATCTATGAATTCAGTGTTGGGACTGGACAAATACTATTCTGGTTTGGCTCACAAATATACTAACATCCTGAATATAAACTAGATCTGAAGTGGAGCGCTGTAAGAAATTCAGCAAATCTTGACACACTCTGAAAAAAATAGTCTTTCATTCTGTTTATCAATCAGGTTCAAGTTGATCAGATTTTGCAAAGCACACATGCACCAAGGTGACAAGTAGCAGGGGCAAAGTCACAATCGATGGCCAAACAGGGAGTCCACTACGATAAATGTGTGTGTGTGAACGTGCGTGAGCACATTTGTGTATGTGTGCCTGCATATGAAAAGCCCAAACAATGGCCCATCAGATTGAAACTGGCTTCACCTTGTATCTTTTGGCCCTGGCTTGTGACAATAGATTGGACAGGAAATCCAATGGCAAGTTGAAAGACAAGGAGAGCAGAAGAGGGGGATGGAAAAGCAGAAGAAGAAAGTAGATTGCCAGTGTGCTCCTGATGTGTTGATCTGTGTGAACATATACATTACAGCATCTTGGTAATGCATGCATGTTGAAGGTGTTGTGTGTTTTAATGTGTATTCAATAAAACTAAGTATTTAATTGAAATCTTTGACAAGCTTTCAGGTGCAGGTGTTGGCAACTTAGTGAGCGAACATGAATGTGTGTGGGTGTGCTTGTGTGGCGGATGACCGGGCCCATTTTAATCTGTGGCAGAGAGAAGATGTGGTGAAAACCATTATCACCGTCTCCCTGTCGCTGATAACAGCCCGCTAATCTGTTTGCTGGAGGTATTGAACAAATGCATTTGTGCCACGGATGGACAGGGAGAGAGGGGATGAATGGAGAGATGGTAGAAGGTGTGTGTGTGTATGTGTGTGTGTGTGCGTGCGTGAGGAGGGGGTTGTCAGAGGGGTGCTGATGAAAAATGAGAGGATGAGGAGGTTGGGAAAACTTCCCCGACAGCAGTAGCCTCCCTCTGACAACAAGGAGAGAGAGAGAGAGATGAGGAAATGGAATGAGCGAGAGGTAAAGACAATGTGGGAAGATGGAGGAAACAAATTGGGGTAATGACAGAGACAGATGAAAAGAAATGAGAAGGAGAAAGACTGGATGAAAAAAGGGAAACGGTGAGGGGGGGGGGAAAGAAAAAAATCAATGGCACAAGAGTGTCCTGTGATAAGGAATGAGATAAAAAAACAGAAAGGCTGGTAACAGCAGAATAGGAGACATTGGAGATGTGGGACCAAGTAGAAGATCATGTGGTGACTTAACTTTGACGTGGGCTAAAGACTGTTTTCTTTCTTTTTTTCGTCTGTGCCTTAAGCTGCATACATACGCAGAAAGCTTCAGAGTAAAAAAAAAATCTTCCAAAATTAGATTGAAAAATTAGATCAACATGCTTTCAGTATTTTTGATTATGGCATTAAAACGTGGACATGACCTTACTTCTGCTGACTCAGTGCTAATTATTGTTTTTTTTTTTTAGGGTTTAGCATGGTTTCTATTAACACAATCACCCCTTCTGTGTATGCACTGTCCAACAATGCCACAAGCCTTATATAAGAAAGTTGTTGGGGAGGAGTCAAAGCAAATGTAATTGGCATATGTTCACCACCCCAGTCTCTGATTCATTTGGATGTGAAAACAAAGACCAATGATTGATGAACTATTTGGACATAATTAGAGTGCAGGAATACTGTTGTGCCTCTAAACTCACCATAGTTCTGACTGAGTTTACTGTGCTAAACTTTTTTTTGCCTATAGAAGCTGTTGTTGGGTTGGGCAGATAGTTAAACTCTGGGACTAGCAGTTAACCTGTGCTCAGAGACTCTCCTATGAAATGTTGAAGATTGTAAAGGTGTCAAAGAAGAGAATAGGTCGGCCAGAGAGGGGTTGCAACTCCCTGAGCACCATGTCAAAAACAAGGGGAGACGTGCCTGATTTTTACCTCTTTCTTTCAAACCATCACCATCATCAGTGTCTGTCTTTCGAATCTGTCATATTCATACTCACTATTTTTTTGGTTTTATTTTCTTCAGTTTCCAACCTGTCTTACTCTTTCTATGTAAGTGTCTCTCTCACTGTCTTGTATGTCATCTCTTCACCTCCACTATCACTTCTCTCCCTCCTGCTCTGCTGAGGCCCTGGGGCACCATCCGCCTGCTCCGGCTAACCCTTGTATAAGTTTTCCAATTGCAATTCCTGCTGGATTATGGCATGGTGGTGACGAGAGGACATTTCCTCTGATTATATATTTGATTCAATGGCGTGATTATTGGAGCAATATCTGTGCGTGTGTGTGTGTGTGTGTGTGTGTGTGTGTGTGTGTGTGTGTGTGTGTGTGTGTGTGTAGATGGAGAGGAGGATGATGCTGAGTGGGGACAGAGACCTTGACCTCACCCAGGGGACATGGACATCTGTGTGCTTTCTCTCTGGGTGTCCACGCACACACATCGAACGTTGTAAACGTGCAAACAGATACACACACGTATTCCATCCCCCAGAATCCCTGCTTGCAAATTGCTGTGCTTACACACACACACACATGCACATTTATATACCCACACAGCCCTCTTCATCCTCTAGCCCTGAGGTTAGGGGCTGTAGATGGCAGACATGGAGATTGGTTTTTAGTTAAATGTCAGTGGAGGTGAAAGTACTGCCCAAAGGCACGTGTGTGCATGTACTGTATGTGTGTGTCACTCTCTCTCATTTTATCAGTTTCTCTCTCTTCCTCAATGCCCATTTTTTGCAACAGTTTCTATCATTCTTTCATTACCTCTTTGTGCGTCTCTCTTGTTCTTTGTGAACAACTTTGGGCCTTTCCACACTCTTTTCTCTGACTGCATAGGTTTGTGACTACAAGTCATTTGCACAGATGCCCTAAACCATGCCCTGCATGTGTGGGATGTAATGTACTTATGGAGGCATAAAGTCTACATAGGAAAAGGGTTGGGGTAGATAAGTGGGTTGACATTACACTGGACCTGGTAGGCTGCTGCTTGTTTTTTGTTCAGCATTTCTTTGAACTTTCCTTTAACCATGTTTATTATTAAAAGTAAGAAAATGGAATTCCTGTATTTTAACCCATCACTGATGTTTCCCCAGAACTAACTACATTTTTTTGTGCCTAAACTTAACCAAACAGAGGTGTGAAGTATCTGTGCTATATTACATTCACAAGAAGTGTATCCAAAGGTTACAGACAAATGACCTTACAACACTTCAAGTTATTAATCTGTTTTCAAAACTATATTACTATAATATTTAAAAGTTATTGAGTAGTTATTTTGCAATGACTTGCTGCTGGAAGAACAGCTGGCTGCTAAGTGTGTGGCACAGCTTGCATGCTGCCATCGGTGCCTGCATGCCAGCTGGTGCATCTCATGAGCGCCCACCCAAAAGATGGTGTGCATCTGGTGCGCAGCAGTGACCTCCTTGGCCTTTTCATTGTTAGCGAATATAAATCAAAGAAGAGTTGGAGAAATTTGACTCGTGTCATCATCAGTTTTTTCTCACAGTCAAGATTTGACAGCTGGACCAAAACTAGGCATGAAAATGGCTTCAGAAACTTGGCATCCTGTCCAGAGTGAAGATTTGAATACTTGTGTATGTTTGTACCAGTGTGTGTGGCCTGTCCTGTTTAAACCCAGATGTGTCAATCAACTTGGGTTGGCAGTTGTCAAACCGGTATTTCCAGCACCAGAGCTGGAGGGTTCTCTAACACACACACACACACACACACACACACACACACACACACACACACACACACACACACACACACACAGGGATCATGTCTTGAAGGGTTGTTATTGTCCTAACGTGGTCCGTACGTTGTCTGTCCACCAATCTGATCACACGGACCACTAAACCACAACAGTGCCCCTAACTGTGCATGTGTTGACTCCATGTGTGTTGACTGACAGCTGTCACAAAGCCTGAGAAGCAGCAGACCATATTCACTGTGTGTGTTTGTGTTTTTTGTGTGTGTCAGTGCAGATACTGTATAGACAGAAGAAAAGGTCATTGTGAGCTGTTTTGACTGTTAGCTGCACTGGGCTGATGTCACACACATATAGAAGGATGGTGATTGCAGCAGATGGTGGTTGTTAAACTGGGATCATACATGCACATGCTCACACCTGCTGGTGCACACACACACACACACATCCCTGCCAGGGTTTCACTAGGCTCCCTGAAATCCATCATGTCTGGTGTGAATAGTGATAGCTGTGCTGGTTCACAGTCGAAGCAAAGATCATATTTAAAGTGTACTTTCTTTTTCGGTTCCCAAGCAGAATTAAGAGATTGTTTAAAAAAAAAAAGTTTGTTAGCATTATTCCAAAATAACGATATATTGGTAATTACTTTTTTGTTTGGTCTGTTCTAGTAGACTATAGACTGTTAAGAACAGACAAAACCAAATATTTAAGTTGTGAAGCGAGTTAATTAATCCACACATTTGTGACTTACCAGAGAGACATATTAAGTTTTTTTCAGGTACTGAGTGATTTTTGAAGTATTTTTTAAGAATTTCTCATAGCTGGGGGCACAAAGTATTGATCTAAATTTTAAAATAGTTTCCTTGAGTCATTTCTCGTTTGCTGTTGGAGACAACAACAAACAAGGAATGACTCAAATAATGTATTTGCTCCACTTGATGAGATCGCACCATCATAGTTAGAAGTGTTTGAAATGTCAGAGTCTCTGTAAATATTCAGCCACTGAAGTGCTGTAAAATGAGTTGCGGCAGGACTGGGATTTTATTATTATCTCACACTCTTGGCTCTGTTTCACTTGCCATACTGTGCAGTGTCCATTTGAACCAAAGCACCACAGGAGCTGAATGGCAGGACAGAGCAGCCAAGGCAACAAATGAGCCAATTTGGAGACACAAATGCCCGGGCATAATACTTTCCCATAGTTAAAGCCTACAACAATACACAGAGGCAGAGAGTAATTGTGACATTAGTGGTTTGGAGTGTATCCCTGTAGACCAATAACCTGCCTGTCAGCATATGTATGTGTGCGTTGTCACAGTGAGTAAGTCAGACAGTTAATGCACAAAAGGAAATGCCCATAACTCTTGGAAATCCTCACAAGCTGTGTTGTTGCACATGAAGATGTGCATAAATAAGTAATGAACTACTCATTAGCTGTCACTCACTGGAGAGGTAGAGTCATTAAGGGCGGTGCTGATTAATTTCACTACTTATAGATTGCACTATTAAGACTGTTTCTACTGATTTCCAGATCCTGTTAAGTTAAAATACTAATTTATAAATCAACTTGTTTTTAAAAGAAAAAAAAAATTCTACTTGCACTGTCATTAGTATATCCTGCTGCCATTCACACACCATTTTTTAAAGGAAAATTACAGTATATTTCAAATTTGCCCTTATTTTTTGTGTTTATTTAAAAAACTATTTTGTTATTTTATACTTCATATTTTTGCCTGTAGTACATGTAGATTTTTGCCTTTACTTGGGTTTTACTAACCTGACAATTTGGTGTTTAAGTGCATTAAACACCAGTTGGAAACCCACAAAAAAAACAAAAAACAATTTAGATCTCCTGTCTTGAATCTCAAGCATGAACAAATAGCAAAGTCCATGAGTTTTTGCACAATGGCACCATTTTTCTAATTTTTGCCTCTGTACATTGCCACAGAGGATTCTGAATTAAACCATCAATATGTGATTGAAGTGTAGACTCTGAGCACCAACCCAAAGGGTTTAACAAAAGTATCGCATTAGCCATTGAGGACTTATTACTTTTTTTATATATAGTTTCCTGCTTTTGGAGCCTTAAAAGTAATTGGACAGTTGACTGACTGACAGTCTTGTTCCCTCATTTTTTCATGACAGATGGTACAGATGAAAGATCTGGAGTTGATTCCAAGTGTTGAACTTCCATTTCACAGCTTTTTACTGGAAATTGCAATATGAGGTCCACATTGATGTTGATGTAATTGCAGGATTACATAATTCAGATGAAAAGTGAGAGTCAGCCTATGAGAGAAATAGCAAAGTGGTCAAATCAACAATCTTTTTTGTTAAAAAAGAAGGAATGCACTGGCCACCTCAGCAACACCAAAAGAAGACAACAGAAGACAACTGAAGTTTACAATCACAGAATTATTTCTATGATTTAAAAAAGAAAAAACCTTCACAACATCTAGCCAATTCAAACACACTCTCGAGGAGGTAGGTGTATCATTGTCAAAGTCTACAATCAAGAGACACCTGTAAAGAAGTTACAACAAGGTACAAACCACTGGTTATACTCAAGAGCAGCAAGGCCTAATCTGGCATTCCAATCCAGTTTGCCATAAAACATCTAAACTAGTCTGCACAGTTCTGGAAAAAAAAGCCTTTGTACATTTGAAACCAAGATTATCTTGCACCAGAATGATGGGAAGAGGCATGCAAGGAGAAGGAAAGGAAGTATACCATATCATCTGTTAAACATGGTGGAAGTAATGTTAGTCACAGGCATAGCTGCCAGTGGAAATGGGTCGCTAGTGTTTATTGATGATGTGATTGCAGATAGAAGAACCAGGATGAATTCTGAAGTGTACAGGGCTGTACTCCCTGCTCAGATTAAGCCAAATGCTGGACAATCTACCAGACTGTGCTTCATAATACAAATGGATAATGACCCAAAGAACATTACAAAACCAACCTGAGCTTCTCAAGACAAAGAAATGCCAGTCACCTAATTTCAACCCAACAGAGCATGCTTTTCAGTTGCCAATAAAAAAAAAAAAAAAACAATGTAGAGAGACCCACAAACAAGAAGCAACTGAATGTTGCTCCAGTAAAGCCCTAGCAGAGCATCTAATGGAAATAAACAGCATTTGGTGATGTCCATGGGTTCTAGACGTCTGGCAGGTTATTGACTTTATCCGAGTTTTAAAAATAATCCTCACATTTAAAATATTTTTAGTTTGGCCAATTAGTTCCCGAGCCTCTGAAAATGAAGTATAAAAGCAGCTGTAATTCTTAAACAGTTAATACTTTTGGTAAACCCCCTGAATTAAAGCTGATTGTCTGCACTTCAAAGAGATACTGAGTTTTGGATTTTAAAATCTTCTGTGGTGGTGTACAAGGGGAAAACTGCAAAAATGGTGTCACTGTCCAAAAATCTATGTATTTAAATGTAAATTAAATTAAATTATGAGAAAACACCAGAGTATTTTACATATGCAGAGACCTCAAATTTATAGAAAACCTGTTTACATTCATGTCTGTAGCATTTTGGAGTTATAAAAATGTCAAATACCAATTGAAATTCTCTATTTATTTTTCATGGATTTGCATTTTCAGTTTGAGCAAAAGAAAATCAAGAGCACAGCTGAATAAACCAATCCATGAGGTGCTGGTTGATATTCAGAAACACAAACATTACACGTGGTGTAAACGTAAATACAATGTTGTATTTGCAAGTTTAAAGTAGACAAGTACTTGACAAGCAAAACTAAAAATGTAGCAGACCTTAATAAGAAAAATTTCAAGTTAAAGTTCAGAAGAAGACATATTGCTGTCATTTCAATATTAAATTGTCAGAGCTCCACTGGAATAAGCTCTATAGAAGTTGCATGGCAAAAACTCTGGATGTGTGTTTGACGTACAGGTTATCCTAGCTGCTGTGGGACAAGAGACAGGGTACACCCTGGACAGGTCACCAGTCTATCACAGGGACTGTAACCATTCATGCTCACAATCATACCTAGAGGCAACTTAGAATCACCAGTTAAAATAACAGGCATGTCTTTGGACTGTGGTTGGAAGCTGGAGAGTTTGACGTTCTTCCAGCGGAGGCAGCAATTTTCTACTCTGAGCACTCAAAGCTCTTTTACAGCAAGTCACATTCATCCATTCACATATTCATGCAGTGCTTTAAGCGCTTTCTAACTGTCATGTATGTACTCACACTCCAGTGGACACCACATCGGCAATTAGAGGTTCTGTATCTTGCCCCGAGAGAATGGAGGTAAACTTAAAGGCAGGTGTGAGATTAGGTATGCAAACCAAAATATTAAGCTATTTGTGACATTTTGAAAAGGTGATAATGGAAACCTACAAGATTAACTCTTAACTAAGACACCAAATAGTGAATTCAGACCTTGAAGACCTCGAAGGAAATTATTCAGCAACCACCTGAATAATGACCAAACCCATGAAAAAAAAAGATCAAACTGTACAAAACCCTAATGTCCTTTAAAATGTCCCACTGTCCAAACACAGCAGCCCCTACACTCATACTCCTGCCAACATGGCGTTTGCCTGATAAATGGCCATCCCCTGTGCCTATAAACAACAACCTC
The DNA here is from genome assembly GCA_030220045.1 of Australoheros facetus. Classification (NCBI taxonomy): domain Eukaryota; kingdom Metazoa; phylum Chordata; class Actinopteri; order Cichliformes; family Cichlidae; genus Australoheros; species Australoheros facetus. Next base: position 25,454 of record JASGAU010408468.1, read on the forward strand.
TTTCTCATCCACACACACACATCCACAGAAGGAGCTCGGCGCGCCATTCTAGCCCACTAATTCCTATTCATTTAAAACAGTCACCAGGGCACGGTGTAGCCTTGCTCGGCCTCAGACACCAGCCATTCATTATTCAGCTGCTTGCTTTATGAATGGCTTACAGGTGGATGCTACAACAGCAACAGAGAAACACTGCTCATAAATCACAACACACACACTTACACACATTCTCTCTTTTTTTAAAGACTACAGAGCCTGGAGACACAGGGCCTACGTGTTTGTTCATGAACGGGAGTGTGCAGTGTCGTCAATTTCCCTCTGTGCACTTTCTCTTGCTGCTGTTTAATTAGTAATGAGAACAAATATTTGTTTGTTCCAAAACTAGGGAAGGGAGGGGAAGTAAGAAAGAAAGCCAGAGCGAAGGAAGGGGGGGAGAACCACTAGAATAAATGAGTTTCCCCACGCTTTCTGTCACAAACAAGCTGTCTAACTGTTGTTTCCTCTCCACAGGCAGCCAGTGACAGAGATGGCCACTATACTAAGTGTGTGTGTGCAATCCAACAGGAAAGCACAGGGCAGCTGTTTAATATAGTCAGTGATATAACTAATAGATCACACAGTGTTACATTTGTCAATGTGACACTTTCTCCTATATTGAGTTACACTCCAGGGTTTTCTGTTTCTTTTCCTCCCTCTCTGTGTTCTTCTTACTGCTCCTGTCTTGCTCTCTCACTCCCTTTTTTTTTTTTTGTCTGTCTCTACTATTACTAACCTCTGCCATCTTTCTCAGTTTCTCTCTGCAAATCATGACTAAAACCACACACAGCGAGGGAAATCAGCCTACTGGAACAATGCACTGGTCTGGTCAAGATCTTGACAACATTCTCACCCACAAACCATGATGGATTACAAGATAGCCTGTGTGTTCTCTGAGTTTTGTCATGTTGTACTTCAGGGTCCACTCTATCTACCTAAATGTCCTTTTTTGTGCCGTATCCTTAGTTATTTGTTTATGAACTTTAAATTGCCGGAATTTGCAGTATCAAAGTATTGCACAGACTTTTAAATATTGCATACAACAGTCAAGTAAAGCTCAAATTTAGTAGGCCCTCAGAGACACCCCCTGTGACTCGGACTCAAATTGAATGGTAACGTTACCTTCTAAAAAAAGCAGGGGTAATGTTTACAGCTGCAATGTGTAAATAACTGTCATTCAAATAAATAATAATCCTGACATGAAAACGTAAAGAAGTAACGTTTAGACATCAGTTACAGTCAGCCATTCATTGTTAACCTCCCTCTGTGGCTGCTGTAGATTCACTGCCTGCCACTTTTAGTAACAGAGAGGAAGTTCACAAGAGCGCCAAATTTGAAGTTATGGGGCATATTAAGTGAGTAGTTATGCTGCATACAGACAGCTTTTGTTTTAGGTTACTTTTGCTGCCTCCTGCTCTCTGACGGGGACGGTCACATTCTATCTCTCTCCTGCTTGCTGTAAGAGCGTCTCTTACACAGTGTCCGAATAAGAATAAGATTAGAAGCAACATGGATCTGGCAAACTGGGCCCTCAACACCACTGATCCAATTTTCTCCACTATGAGATCGGGGAAAGGGGAGCCCGCGTGTCCGAGTGGAACAGACCCCGTCGGCTAAGTCATCGATTCTTGGAGCTCGTGGTGACCTGTGTGCATCTCAGCTCTGGAGGTCGAGGACGTGGAAGACGTCTACATATTCGGCTATTTGGTAGCAGGATCTCTTCTGTTTGGGCTCGGAGGATACCTGATTTACCGGGAAATTAAGAAAATCTGGGTAGCAGTTTGACATCTGCCGAGGCTGCAGACCCAGGTGGATGGGCTGTGCAGAGCCGTACAGACTCAGACACAAAGCCTGTTGGACCTGAGCCGTAAAGCGGACGGGTAGTCCAGCTGAGAATGTGCTCGCAGGCGAGAGGGATAGATCTGGAGATAAGGTTCGGTTCCTG
>JASGAU010408472.1:0-23472 GCA_030220045.1 Australoheros facetus
TATATATATATATATATATATATATATATGCTTCAGGCAAAATGTGTGCATTCACAAATTAATGAATGTCAGTTCATTCTTAGCATTCTTAAAATATCTGTTATCCACAGATGCTTCTTACTTTCTGAAACATAGCTCCCTAAGTTCATTAAATTCCAGCAGCCTGCTAAAGATAGCCGGACAGATGCGCTGATAAATCTGCAACCACCAATTTGAGAAGAGCCAGGTCAGAGTGCAGTGCCATTAAACACAACTGTCTACAGTGTTTACCTTCATTAAATCATGTGCAAATTATGCAAGGCTGCTATAGATAACCCCACACCCCTCCAAACACATCAGATACATAATTTCTTTGCTTCTGCACAGGCTCCTGAATCCATCACAGCCTTGTTTCCAAAAAAGGAGTAAAACCTGTGTAACATTTTAACATATACCCATTTAGAAACAGAGATAATTATGCAAAGAAGACCATTCAGCTGATACAAACAATATAAAATGCTCCACAAAGCTGTTCGTTAAGCCATTTCTGTCACTACGGCACTAAAATGACCCACATCAGGCTTAAGCTGGAAGATTAGAATTTGTGTGATGATGGCTTTCTGCTGCTCTCCATTCAGAAAACAACATGATTTATTTGCCTTTCCCTTTGTTGAGATGGGTCCATAATTTTTGGGCAAGTTTTTCCATCTCTCCACACCACCACAGCAGATTTTAAATCAAACAGTCAATATGTGATTGAAGTGCAAATTTCAGCTTTAATTCAGGGGTGGCTGTTGGCTCAGGAGGTAGAGAAGGTCACCTACTAATCAGAAAGTTGGGGGTTTGATTCCTGGTTTCTCCGGTCTGCTTGTCAAAGTATCCTTGGACACGATGCTGAACCCTGCGTTGCTCCCGATATGATCATCAGAGTGTGTATGTTAGTCAGAAAGCACTTAGATGTAGTAAAAAGTGCATGAAGTGCATGGGTGAATGAAGACATGTTGTATGAAGCACTTTGAGTGCTCAAGTAGAAAAGAGGCTTAAGAAATATAATGATTTTTATGAACAGTCCCCCATTTTCATAGGCTCAAAGGTAATTGGAGATTTGACTGACATGCATTTTAATGGCCACATGAAGCTTGTTCCTGCTTTGTTTCATGACAAATTAAGTAGATGGAACTCAAAGAGAAATTGATGCAAGTGAAGGACTAGAAAGAGAGAGTATATTTCTCCCATATTGGCTTCTCTTCATTGGCTCCCTGTGAAATTCTGAATTTAAAATCCTTCTCCTTGAATAATCAGAACGATGGATTGAGTTTTCTTCATTCACCTCTTTTCAATCTCTGTGTTTATACACCACTCTACATTTAATCATTTGTTATTAATTATCTCTGGCAATCTTTCACAGTGTGTCTTTTGTCCTGTCTCCCTCCCCTCACCCCCAACCAGTCCCAGCAGATGACTGCCCCTCCCTGATCCTGGTTCTGCTGGAGGTTTCTTCCTGTTAAAAGGGAGTTTTTCCTTCCCACTGTCACCAAGTGCTGCTCATAGGGGGTCATCTGATTGTTGGGTTTTCTCTATATTATTGTAGGGTCTTTACCTTACAATATAAAGCGTCCTGAGGTGACTGTTGTGATTTAGTGCTATATAAATACAATTCAATTTAACTGAATTGAATTGAATTGAACCATTAGGCTGAAAAAACACAATAAAACCATCAGAGCAAAAGCAAAAGCAATTCTGGAAAATAATTCTTTGGACAGATGAAACCAAGATTAACTTGTACCAGATTGATGGGAAGGGAAAAGTATGGAGAAGGAAACAAACAGCTCGTGATCCAAAACACAACAAATCATCTGTCAAACATGGATGATATTGGTAGCATTGTTTTTTGCTTATTTTTTTTCCCCAGTGCCTTTAATACCATCCAACCACTTCTGCTGAGTGAGAAGCTGCTTAGAATGAGTTTCACCACTTCTGCTGTCTCCTGTATTGCTGACTATCTGTCAGAGAGGCCTCAGTTTATATGGTTGGGGTTGTCTGATGTGGTGGTTAGCAATACTGGAGCACCAAAGGCGATGGCCCTGTCTCATTCCTCTTTACACTGTACACTTCTGATTTTCAGGATAACGGTAGTCCTGTTAGGGGAGGGCAGGAGTTGGAGTACAGGGAGCTGGTAAGGAGCTCTATCTATCTATCTATCTATCTATCTATCTATCTATCTATCTATCTATCTATCTATCTATCTATCTATCTATCTATCTATCTATCTATCTATCTATCTATCTATCTATCTATCTATCTATCTATCTATCTATCTATCTATCTATCTATCTAAGCATGAACTGAAGGTGGCTGCAGAGCATCTCATGGGAGGGAACACAGAATTTTGTGATGTCTGTGCGTTTTCAGTCATTGACTGCAATAGATTTTCATCCAAGTATTGAAAACCTTCTTTATACTGAGACACAAATCTCCTTTGGGGTCACGCCAGGAACGGCATCTGACCCCTTGTGGCAAGTGAGATGCCAAACGTAGCTTTATCCAATTACTTTTGAATCTCTGAAAATCTGTGACTATGTATAAAAATGACTGTAACTCTATTTTTTTGTAAAACCCCTTGAATCAAAGCTGAATGTCTGCAGTTCAATCATGTATTGATTGGTGTAAAAACCACCGTGGTAGTGCACAGATATAAAATTAACAGAAACCTATGGACCTAACTGTGTACGCAGATGTTTTTTTTTGTTTTTTTGTTTTTTACATTTGCAGCTGTTGCTAGTGCTCTAATATAATTCCTCACTGACAGTAGCTCCTAAATCCCCCAAATAAATAAGTTCTGGGTGGTGCACTAATACACCTAATTCTCCTGACTAATTCTAAATAAACAGCAGACACAGGGAGCTGATTTTGTTTTGTGAGATAAAAATTCTAGCATGACGACACAGGATAATCTTTGAAGGCTGTCAGACTTTGTTAAACCATTTATTAAAAACCTGGCTAAGACACATTAACACCTGTTTCACTGAGCGGGCCAGGAGGGCGTGGATTTTTTCTTCTGCAGCTGATGAATGTCTCAGAATTAAATCTTTTATTTTCCCTTTTAGTCTTTGATAGCAGTATCAATTCTCATTTTGTACTCAATACTCATTTTGTCTGCTAGTCATAGATTTTACTCTGACCCCAGTGAGAATTTGCTTTCCTGTCTGGGGCAAAATGCAGCTGCAGGGCTTTTAACAAAAAGGACAATAAAGCTTTTCTTCAGGCTACTGATTCATTTAGAAATTAAGGCTGGGCTCTAACCTAAGTGTTCAATACCTCTGAGTGCTTCTTTATCCACTTGATGCTGCTTATCATTATCATTGCATTTTCATTTGAAAATACCGACTTGCTCACCGAACGCATCAGACTGGTTTGTTTATTTCTATTCAATTAAACTTGAAGTCGAGGCAGTTCTGCATTCTACTGATGGTTTTGGTGACCTGTTAAGGACAAAACGCCGTCCTCATTAAGGAATATCCCATAAGCGCATGTGCATGAGCAGGCACACTCTCAGATGCTCCCAGACTTGGTACACACAGACAGGATGCACCAGTGGTTTCGCAGCATCTGACTAATTGTTTGGGTGATAAGGATGCAGCTAATGGGAAATAAATACAAATGTGATTTTGCTCCTATCAGTTACTAACATGAAACAAGAGGATTTGAATGTCATCGCAATGATTTACTGTGAAATTATTGAATCCACAGTGAAAGAGTGACACTATTAGGCCAAGTAAGTCTTGAGCCACCCCCTGGTCTTTATATTTTGTAGGAAAATGGGAAATAGGTGCAGCAGTTTATTGAAGTATTTGCAAACATACGTGAAAATACAGTATATAAAATAATACTGTATATAAACTGAAACCAGAATTAAAACAATATTTCAAAGCAGAAGAACTGCTGCAGCACAGGAACACCATCCACCAGTTTGGTATTATTATCAGGCTTCTGAACAGATCCAGAAAAGTGCAAAATTCTCAAAGCACCCTCTCATTTATTTATATTTTGCTAAGTAAATGGGAAATAGATGTAGTGATTTATTAAAACATGAGTACATGTACATGGAAATACAGTATTTAAGGCAGTTTGTACAATTCTAATGACCTTGAAAGTTAATATTTGGTGTGACCACCTTTATTTTTCAACACAGTCTGAACTGTCTGAGGCAGCTTTCTTCTCATTTCTTTAAGCAGTCTTCAGGAAATGTTCTCCAGGCTTCTTGGAGGACATTTGAAGCTCTTCTTTGGATGTTTCTGCCTTTTGTTCTGTTCTCTGTCAAGATGATCCTACACTGCTTCAATAATGTTGAGGTCCAGGCTCTAGGGAGACCAATCCATGACTGATAGTGCTTCACTGTGTGTTTTTCTATCCAGGCATGCTTTTACTGCATTAGCAGTGTGTTTGGAATCACTGTCATGCTGAAAAATGAAGCTTTTGCCAGTCAGATGCTTTTCAGGTGGTAACGCAAGGTGGATCAAAATCTGATGGTACTGTTCTGCATTCATAAGTTCATCAATTTTGACAAGATCATCAACACCACTGTCTGAAATGCAGCTACAAAACCTGACAGAGCCTCCACTGTCTGTTACAGATGTCTGCAGACACTCACTGGTGTACTTCTCTCAGAGGAGGTTAGGTCATGGTACTATAAGGTCTTTAAAATTTCAAATTTGGATTCAAAATTATATAAGAGCTGTTGCAACTGATTTTCAGTCCAGTTCTTGTGTAATTTTCTCCCTGTTTCCCTTCATTATTAATGGTTTCTTGACAGCCACCCTTCCACTGAGACCATTTCTTATGAAACTTCAGTTGATGGATCAACTGAAGGGTCAGATGTATCTCTCAGGTTCTGTCAGGTCTTTGCCAGATTTCTTTTCTATTTCTTAAGGACATGACTTTTAGGATACGACTTCATCTACTGTATATAGTGTTTTAAGCCTGCTACTTCTTCTTTCATCCTCCACTTGTCCAGTTTCCTAATTTTTTTTGTAGGAGTCACACCATGCTAAGATTTCAGCTAATAGCTCTTTGAGAATCACCCTGCTTGTCAAACAGTGTTATCTTTGGCATTTTTCATAGATTCAACTACAGAAATAGGAACTTATTTTTCCTTGAGCAAGATTCATTTCTTATGCTTTAATGGCATATAAGTCAGTGTTTTTTATTTTATTTTGGTTTTTTAAGTGAATTAAAAAAAACAAAAAGAAGTTCCTATAAAAATGACCACGTAGACAGACTGAAAATGAGTGAAAAAGCAGCCAGTGTTCAAAGAAAAACTTTGAAAGACCTTCAGAAAGCCTGAATTACTCAAAACCACTTTAAAAAAATTGCAGGAAAGTCTGCCTCCATGAAAGCAAAATACAAAGAAATGCAGGAGGGATCAAGAAGTTTGCACAGTACTGTAGTCTGAGACCAGTTTCTTTGTAAATTTGTTATTTCAAAGGTACCTACATGACACACACCTGTCTCAGCTGCAAACCAGCCACAGTCATTGTGCAAACCTGCTTGTTACTTTGACATTTTGTCAAAGTAACAAGGCCAGTCCCCCAAAATTACATTAAGATCTCAAAACAGTTAATGCACACTTCTGCTCCAAGTATTTTAGTGTTAGCCGCAGGGAGGATATCCCTGCGGTTTTATTTGTATAGCAAAACAAAACCACAGGGCTTTTGTCCATACCACAACAAATTATGTCAGTCTCCCCTGATGCATCATTAACAAACTCGTGTTGACCTGGACAGGAACAGCTTTCACTAGAAAGCTTGTTAATCATTTTCATGAATCATTTGGACTATTTGACAACTGTTGTCCAAAAATGAAAACTTGTTGACCTGCACTGGTGTCAGCCAGTTGCAGCTGTAATTGGACAAGCCTGCCAATCACTGTCAGGTTGGTTAATAATGAAATGACAATGCAGCTTTGGAGTTCTGCCTGTGCAGAGATGATTGACCACAAAAACAATGGACATGGGGGTGCAGGTCATTGTGAGACAAACAGGACAGGAGGTCATGCTGCTCTGAGCCAGTTCCTTACTGTACTGAATATAGTTAATGGTCCTTTTCCCCCCTCAAGGTAACTGATCCTTATGTGTGTTTAGAGATTAACCTGAGGCCTGAATCTAATTTTTAGCATCAGTAGCTAGAATCAAATTTTTTTAAATGGACCTACAACCTTTTGTTGTAGGTCTTTTGTGTTCCTGTCACTCAATTGCAGGTCAACCAGGAAACAATGTGTGGGCAAACACAAAGAACAAATTTTGTACTGAAAAGATACACCTTGGATGATATGATAATGTTCATATTACTGTAGCTTTGATTAAATTCAGCTATGGCCTTTGTCTCCCATCACACATTTAGACAAGGATTCGCCTCATAATATGTAAACTGGCCCTTTAAAACCTCCCTAAAAAAAACACAAACAATTTTAACCACACTTTTTAAGGGGCCATCATTAAAGTAACAAATGTATTCGACTATTTCTTATTTTCTGTTGTATTTACAGTTTTACAGCAGTGGATGTTCATATTAAACATGCAAGCTGAGATTTTAAATAATGAGCTCTTATATATGAAAGAAAGAGAATAACATTTTACTCACTGCAGTACTTTTTCCATTTTCCTAAGAGGGGAAGTTTCCCACTCCCGCAAGCATTTTAAAGCATTTCCCACACATCAACATATGAGAAAGATTATATATTGCTTGTAACTGAAAGACTAAATAAACCATTTATTACCAGTAAATTTCAGGTAATGAACCAGTGCTGTTGTGAACTCTGATATTCCTGATAACATCTGAATTCAAACATGACCAGAAAGATCTGAGAAGTGTGAGAAACTCAAAGCCATTTTCAGTATAGAATGATAAAAAATAAATAAAAATGCCTGCATGAGCATGTCAGCAACAATAATAGGAAAACACTTCCAAATCTGTACCAAAAACAATTTATAGATGCTAAAAACTAGACTTAGATATACTATCATGCCAAAAGTATTCACTCGTCTGCCTTCACACACATTTGGATTTGAGTGACATCCCATTCTTAATCCATAGGGTTTAATATGATGTCGGCCCACCCTTTGCAGCTATAACAGCTTCAACTCATCTGGGAAGGCTTTCTACAAGGTTTAGGAGCGTGTTTATGGGAATTTTTGACCATTCTTCCAGAAGCACATCTGTAAGGTCAGACACTGATGTTGGACGAGAAGGCCTGGCTCACAGTCTCTGCTCTAATTTATCCCAAAGGTGTTCTTTTGGGTTGAGGTCAGGACTCTGTGCATGCCAGCAACTTCACTCATCCATGTCTTTATGGACCTGCTTTGTGCACTGGTGTGCAGTCATGTTGGAACAGGAAGGGGCTATCCCCAAACTGTTCCCACAAAGTTGGGATCATGAAATTACCCAAAATATCTTGGTATGTTGAAGCATTAAGAGTTCCTTTCACTGGAACTAAGGAGCCGAGCCCAACTCCTGAAAAACAACCCCACACCATAATCCCCCCCTCCACCAAACTTTACACTTGGCACAATGCAGTCAGACACGTACCGTTCTCCTGGCAACCACCAATCTCAGACTCATCCATCAGATTGCCAGATGGAGAAGCATGATTTATCACTCCAGAGAACACGTCTCCACTGCTCCAGAGTCCAGTGGCAGCGTGCTTTATACCACTGCATCTGACACTTTGCATTGCACTTGGTGATATAAGGCTTGGATGCAGCTGCCCTGTCATGGAAACCCATTCCATGAAGCTCTCTACACACTATTCTTGAGCTAATCTGAAGGCCAGAAAAGTTGGTGACCTCTGCACACTATGAGCCTCAGCATCCTCTGACCCTACTCTGTGATTTTACATCGCTGCTGTTCCCAATCACTTCCACTTTGTTATAATACCACTAACAGTTGACTGTGGAATATTAGTGGTGAGTAAATTTCACAACTGGACTTGTTGCACAGGTGGCATCCTATCACGGTACAACACTGGAATTCACTGAGTTCTTGAGAGAGACCCATTCTTTCACAGATGTTTGCAAAAGCAGTCTGCATGTCTAGGTGCTTGGTTTTATACACCTGTGGCCATGGAAGTAATTGGAATGCTACAGTCACTGTAGGGAAACCAGTGGCTGGAGACCTTGGCAAGAACAAAACTATTGCAACCATGTGCAATAAACTTGCGATCTTGTTGCCTTTGAAATGGTTGCTTCCGAGACCAGGCCAAAGACCACTTGCAGTCTTACATCACGTCAAAGCAAATCTGGTGCATCCAGGCTGTGACAGTCAAGACGGCCAAGTTGGTAATTATATGCAATCCATTTGTGATAACACGTCAATTAACTGTGATAAATCAGCAAAAATCATAAATCTGCTGCCATCGACATACACAGAATTTCACATTAACTACTTACATTCAGTGTCCGGCCAGAACATCATAGATTTGACCACAGTTGTTTCAAGAAAGGTCGCCTCCCATCACCTTGCATTTGAAAGTCGCTGTTTGGCTCCAGCTACTATATGCAACTGGTCGCCAAAAGTAAAAAAATTCTGTGCAATCACAGGCCAACCACAGATTTATTTATTTTTTCCTACTCACAAGGTGATTGCTTTCCTATTATTACTCTATTTACTAAAATATTCAAGTCTTTTTTGTGGTGACTTCAGCAATGCATTAAATGAGTATCTTGTGTGTACATATTTACATCTAATCTAAGATCTCAACTGTCTTGACAAAACAGCCCACCTCAAGGACTAGATTAATATTCTTACTGTTGTTATTATTATTAATATTATTACATATTTTAACAGTCATTGGAGCAGCTCATACACAGGCAGAGGAAAATCAATGATAAAAATAGCACTTTTCTGACCCAGTTCCCCCACCAAAAATAGAGCCCTTATTGTTTTCACACTTTGTCTCCTTCCTCTGTCTTCACCTACTTGCACTTATCTCCTTTATATCTCCTTCACTCAGCCATCACTAATGTGTACAGACATGCAGCCGGTGGTGCGAATGCTGTGAGCGGCTTTGATTCAGCTTTATGTTATTTGGCAGCGCACATGCTCTGTGGCAGCAGTTATCTAAGGGCACTGCTAGGAGTCCTGTTATCCAAGCAGCAACAGTCGGGAAGCTACTGAAGATAAGATTCCATCAGCTCCTGCAAGGAAGACTCCCTACACGGATGATCACACTCCTTTACTTTCATTTATGATTGAAAGAGCTCGGGCAAAGTTACCTTTTACCAGCAAACACATTTTTAACCAGAATAAACTGAAAGAAAGCACCCTGTCCATCACTTTCTCAGCCAGCTCATCATACTGTTTTATGAACCTGCTTATTTACCTCTATTCTAAATTCCCCCCTTTTTTTGTAGTGACGATGTCTTGTGCTTTACAGCGTGGCATTTTTATTAAACATCTTTGTTGAGCGTGAAATGCTGCCTGTGGATCAACATCAACTAAAACCAGAAGCTCCACAGTTTCAGGACAAATTGGTTTTGGAGCAAACAGAGCGGGTCAGTGGCCTCAGGGCTGAAAAACTTTCACTGACTTGGCACTCATACAACTCTAAACTGAACTGTCTGTGCACAGGACTGTGACTGTTATTTGGAAAGAAGGAAAAACAATGTTCATGTTCAAGATTTCAAGAAGATTTTATTGTCATTATACGTCAAGACATACAATGAAATTACGTTCCATAACACCCATCCAAGAAAACAGTGACAAACATAAACAGGGGAGACAGGCGTTTGAGGTCATGCAGCCATTTTACCGGCGCTACCTTTGGTAGGAAAACAGAAAGAGATACACTGGGATAGGTAGGTTGGGCTACTGTGGGGCTGACTCAAACTCCCTCCTCAGCTAACAGTTTTGATAAGATGTAGAGTTCATCAGCGGCTAGGTCAGGGAGATCAGTCCAACACAGGTCAGAAGAAGACAGGACAGCGGGGGTGTAGAGCATCTATTTACAGGGAGCCAAATTCCTACAGACTGTACTGATTAATTTGTTGACAGCCTTCAGTCTTACTGGCACCTCTCTGTGGCGAATAAAAATCCAATTCATCCGAATCTTCTTGGTTCGTTCCTTCGCCATGCAGAAACTGATACATGCATCTCCAAGATCTTACCCCTCCGAATCAGCTCCAGATATACAGTCTGAATTTGAGTCTGTACCTTCCTGCATTCCTGTCAAAAGCAGCCTTACCAAGGCCAGACAGCTGCCTAGACTTCCTGAATTGCAACAACAAGCCAGGTATCTCCCGGTCCAATTCGGAGAAATCCCAGTGTCAATAAGCCGAATGTGTGTGTCCTCCATTGACAATACGGCCAGGAACGTCATCTTCCACACCACACAGGAATCCATAACGTAGCCAGCTGGAATGTCAATTAATAAGAGGGAATAGGGTTCTCCTTCCCCCAGTCTCCTCATGGTAAAAATTTGATCAAAACAATGGCGTTGAGAGACCAGCTGACCAGATCCATAATTATAAATTCCAGTTCGGAAGTTGTGTGAAGAGAGGCTCTAAAGCAGCAAGCAGCAAAGCAGGAGGAAAAGGAAGGGCTGGGGAGAGAAGAAAAGTGCGACCGTCTCCGCTGAGAGCTGAAGAGAAAGTAAAAATAAATAAATTAATACTTATAGTGAATTTAAAGGCAGTTATGTTAACAGTGTCTTGCTTAACCACACCCAAAATGGGATTAGAGTCAGTTTGAGAGGGTACAATCGCAAGCTAACTTCACTGGAGTAATACTGTACACACACTCTGAGTAACGCAAACGACAAAACTTATTTAAAATCTGTCTTGTGGTTTCTTTATATATGCTATATCTTATTAATATTCATTGATAAAATCCTACATAAATATGAACTTTCAGCTGTTTGAGTGCTTTTTTTAAAATAATTTTTCTCTGTCAGTTCAGCGTCTACCATTTCTGTCTTCCATCACTTCGATCTTCTCTCCCAGTGCTATCTGGACTTCCAACAATTCCTTCTTTGCATGTTTTTTTTTTGCCTCCTGTCTTCCACTTGTCTCCTCGTCCAGTGCAATTCATTCTTTGCATTTTTAGTTCTCTTCTTTGCATTTTCACTTCCTTCCTTGCCTCTTTCTTGCCTCACCCAGTGCTTTGCTGAGCTCGTCTATTGTCACTTTGTTCTTGTCCTGGTTGATGCACACAGTCGCTCTTTCAGCTAGCAGCATGTTTTGTGGTCTGTGCTGCTCTTTGTGCATTTTAATTGGAAATTCTTTCACTTCAAAGGCCTCTTGCAGCTCAATCAGTTCATAGATTGTAGTTTGTGGAGAAGCACTCACCAATCCTCTTGTTGATCTTTGGTAGTTAATTTTGCCATTTTCAACAGAAAATGAAACCTCAGAGAAGTTCAAAACAGTTGATGATTTCTTCTTCTGAAATTGTCTGTAGCAGACTGTATTCTATTGTTTCAAATAGAGATGGATAGAATAGTTGTCTTTAGGTAGTTTGAAATATGCTGAAACTAAAGCTGCACACATATTGAAAGTGGTTTGCTTGTCTTGCATGGCTTTGAAGCTGCCAGCTGGTCGCTCGTGGACATTCCAGGCTCTAGTTTTCTAGGTGACCCTCTAATGTATTTACTAGCAGGCCATATGTCAATCAATGGTATTCTTCACTCTGACTGGTAGTCTCTTCATTCGCTCACCTGAAAGCTTATCACAGGTGCCGCCCAGTTCACATCGCCAGCAGCTGTTTTCCGGTAGTAGCCAAACATCATTCGCTTTCTATGGTCTTTGGATGCCACGTTGCTGTGAATCGCTTCCAGTGTGCACTCAGCTTAAGAGCTGGTGAAACATTCAATTCAATTTTATTTATATAGTGCCGAATCACAACAAACACTCACCTCAAAGCACATCAGAGTTCTATTGAAAATTCTATTTTTTCTGAAATCTGAAACAAACCCCAACTGTAAGGAATAGTATTGTTAGATGCTGCATCACCAAAAGCTGCTCCTGTTGCCTAGCAATAACAGCTATTGTTGACCAATCGATGACAGTAGCAGTCATTACCAGAAAGTTTACTTTTTTGGGGTTTATTTCATTGTTTATGTCCAAGTATCCCAGGCTGAGATGGGGAAGTAAAATCAATAGTGAGGCTCAGGGCCCATTCTAGCCTGCTGTTTGGGTGGGCAGCTGGTGGGCTACTTGAGTGAGGAAAAAACCAGAGGTTATAGAGCAGCCAGCAGTGACCTGCTGGTTTGAGTCTCTGTTCAGATGCTGGCATCTCTTCTCTCTAAGATGTTTGTAAACAATACCTGACAAAAATTAGGATAATAAACAAACACCTGAGTAAAGTGAAGCTGTGCACACACTCATCACTCATCGTTTGAAAGGGGTCACTTGCGGACATTTCATGCTCTGGTTGCCTAGGTGACCCTATTATGTATTTACTACCAGGTCATATGCCAATGAACGATATTCTTCATTCCCACTGCTAATCGATTCAGTCACTTCCCTGGAAGTTGAGAAAAGTTTATCTTGGGTCCCGCCCACTTCCCATCGCCAGCGGTTATTTCACCCATGGTCATCATTTACTTTCTCTGGTCACATCGCTGCAAATTGCCTCCAGTGCAGCTGAATATTTACAACACTAATTTGTTTCAGTTCATGTGTAGCAGCTAAGGGAACAACATCTGCACATTTATCTCTCTTTAAGCGGGACAGCTGGGTCCCCTTAGGGAAAGTTTGAGCGTTCAACATTTCATTTCCTGCATTCTGGTGAACCTTCTCACCAAATACAGTTTATCAACCTCTGGATTTAACAGCTCAGATGTGTTTCAGCAGTACCTCTGCTCGTGTTCAAAACTCTTTGTTTTCATCTCACACGGATCTGAGTTTCAGGATGATTCATATGACTCATGTTCATCTCAACTGTGTTACTGAGTCTGACTCAAGAAATACAGGCAGCGTTATTTTGAGATTAGAAAACTAGCAATTACACGAATTTCAGACTGAGACTTGAGACCTGTCCTAATAAAGGACCCCCCCCCCATCACCAAAATTTTAACATTGATTTGTGTGTGGATGGCAAGAATAAATAATTTTAGCACAAAATGTTCAACGTGGTTACAAACTGATAATTCTGATGCAACCTTTGGACTCAGAAGTTTACTGTTTTTGTAAGTAGTCCTTTACTTCTTTCAGTCTACACCTATATCTATACCTATAAGCACCTCAACATTAGTAACTTCCACACATCAGGATGTAGTCAGCAGATTAGGCATGCAACCCTCCCATCTCCAGGCAGCTGACAACAAGTCGGCTAAACTACAAGAACAGCTGGTTAAAAACTAACATTATGCCAGCTAATGTTAGGCTCGAGTGTCCTAAAAATCACACTTTCCCTCTGATAAATAGTTTTATTACATTTCGACGGCTATGGGGAAACACAAAGAAGCCAGCCACGGCGAGGTTACAGTCTAAATTTGATGTTTTTGATTTCTCTTGGCTTACTAAAATGTATTTGTCCTACAGCAACAACCGTAGCTAGGATTATGCACTTGAATAGGGAGGGATAAGAAAACAGAATTCAGTTGAATCTACTGATGTCTAGCAGTGAAATTTTACACACTGCACCTTTAAGATAAAGGAACATATAGAATCAGCCCTCACTCTGAATGTTTAGAGTTGAGCCCTATAACTATAATTCTGCTCCTCAAGAACACTTACTGTGATGCCAGTATTATTGAGTAGAGAACTTAACAGAACTGAGCTGTCTTTTCTCAGATTTGCTACAAACCAAATTGAATTGTCTGTCAAAATATAACTATTAAGGAAATGTGTGAATGCTCGAATGTGAATGATGTTTTGTTTTCTTTTGCATATTGCACAGATCAGCTGCTGCACAAATATTTCAGTTTTTTGTTGTTTTGTTCCCAGTGGGTGCTGCTATCCTCCAGAATTTCTAGGTGCAGCGAGGTGTGGAGGGTGGAGGGTCTGATGTTTTCAGGACCTCTTCACTGCTTTTTTGCAGATGATGTTGTATCATTGACTTCATCAGGAAGTTGACCTCCAGCTTGCACTGGTGAAGTTTGCAGCTAGTGTGAGGTGGATGAGATGAGAATCAGCACCTCCAATTCTGAGGCCATGGTTCTCAGCTGGAAAAGTGTGAAATCCTCTCAGAGGTCAGGGACAAGCTGCTGCCCCAAAGGGAGAAGTCCTCACCTGTGGTCACAAGTTTTGACTAGTAACCAAAAGAATGAGCTATAGTTGTGTAACCCCAACGTTACAGTTGTATGTATTTTTTTGGACCCTTCTTGAAGCCTATTTTGATGAAAAACCCAGCAGCCTCATACCTGTCCCAACCCTGTCTAACCCTCATGTTGATCAGCTCTGATGTGACATATCTTTAATCTCGTTTTTAGATCTTTGGGAGATGTCATGGAGAATTTTCTTAAAAAATCAAAAAACATAATTAAATTTCAAAGCCAACTATTTTAATTCTTAACCCTTTATAGCACAAGTGACTATTTCCCTCACTTTATATATGACGCCCATCCTGCGCCTCAATTAGTTTAAGAAGTATGTGGCCATGAAGAAATGGCCTAATTTTGCATAAATGTTCTTGTAATGTTGTAATGAATATGTTATAATGTTCTAAAATTCATGTTTCTTTCACCATATATGTTTTTGTTGTATTTTGGTCAGCCTTGAATCTCTGCATGAAAATGAAACATTTTGAAAAATGTCACAAAAGAAAATAAGTCTTATGTCTCTCCAATAACACTCTAAGGTTGAAATTTTGAATTTCAAAGTATTTCAGTGAGTGCCCTGTAAAGGCTTAAGGCGCAGTTCGTCTAATGACTCAAAGTACTGGTTCAAAAACAAAGGAGAACATAGAATATCTCTTCAGAAATTAAAATTCAATAAAGTTCTTTTCACTTAAAGTTATGCTCTCAACAGCTGATGTCATGTCCTTTTATTGTGTGCCTCAGCAGTAATTTCACAAATCAGATAATGTGGCTAGTGTTACCTTGGCTGACATGCCTGTCACACTGATTTCTGTTAGCTCTCAAAGCAGATCACTGACATGTGACCACATGATTCAACACTGAAGACAAAACATGAAGAAGTGGTTTTCTGCTTTCTGTAATTAAATGTTTTTAATATTTTCTCTATGCTGACATATAATATGAAACATTTCCGATCTAATAGTCCTATCGTCCTTCCACCAATGTTACAAATACGCCCTAAAAGCAAAAAGACTCTTGTCTGCCGATGCTACAGATAAGGTAGGCATGCACATGACGTGGAAAGAGTACTGATCATCAGTATTAAACATGAAGAAACCACTGTCCCTGTCCTTAACAGGTAAACAGAAATATGTATAAAAAATTTAGATATTCAGATCTACACATAATACATGACCTGAGGGTGTACTACGAAGCCAGATTAATGGCTTAGCAAACAATGTAAAGTTTAAAGTCATTTTTTTGTGCCACAAAAGTGGCTAAATCATCATGGTAACTTACACTAAACACTTAACCTGGTCAGGAGCCAAGTTTCAGGTTAAAATTGGCATCATGTCCTTACTGATTCTCTTATTTACAGCATGTTTTAAGTGTAATATAGATTCTCTGATGGGGGTTTAAGTTTTTTTATGTGCAAGGTGTCGGGCCGCACTAAAACCACTGAATGAAGAGCTGAATAGTCACCGGAGAGTGTACGTGTTGATTTGGTGATGCAGAAAATGTAGAAATGTTATACTTGATTAGAACCTGCTGCTAAGTCACTTTTACACTGCTGGAATTGCAGCTATTAGAACGCTGAACACACCAAGAATACCTGTTCAATCAATAAAACTAATTTCACTTTGATCTGCCGACAAACTAAAGCAGTTTCCACGTCTCCTTTGTCGGGTTATGGGACAGTGACGTGTACTGTTAAAATGTATCCAGTTTAAAGTTTTGGAGCTCTAATGTGCAGCCGCACCTTAGAAAGAAACAGCAGCACCGAGAACACACTCAGCAAATAAAGAGTTAAATTAAAGTGTTTTATTTTACCGCTCTGCGCAATAAATCCCAAGATTAAGGATTTTCTGCAGCATTAATCTCCCGTCTGTTTTGATATTTTTTTAGGTTCTTTAGAGATTTTTTATCACCATTTTATCATTATCATCACCGTCATCTCATAACATCATTTGCCCATGAGTCATGTTACGAATGCCCGTTTTTATGTGAGCACAGACTAAGTCTGAAGCAGAAAGCCAGGGTTGACAGAAAAAATTGTTAACTACCATCGTAATACCTGTTGTCTCCAGCTGCATTTTTTGGTTTTGCCGAACCAGCTAATGCAAGACAACAAAAAAAAGTCTTTTAATGTACTTTTTATATCATACATCCAAATCTTGCACCAGTGCATGTTACTATTTCTTGAAAAATACTTTAATATTCCTTAAATTTGTTGCTGTTTGTTTGGGTTTTTTGTCTATTGAAGTAATGGAAGTATGTAGCCTATCAATTCTGCTTTGGTATGTCTCTCAGTCAAAAACTCATTGTGTGCATTGTTGTAAATTATTTGATTGTAATTAAACATTTCATTCCCTGTTTTTAATATAGTTTATAAATGAAAAGATAAAAAGACATTAGAAAAGCTGAAAACATTTTAACCAATATACAAAAATCTATTTTTAAGTCAGTTTCCAAAAGAAGATGCAGGCTTGCGAGTCTCAGCGTGTGAATGTGTTAGCTGTGCTCTAACCTAACAGCATCTTTAGAGGCCTGACCACATTTTCTTGTATGCTTTAATTCCTGCAAAAGCGACACAGGATGGTTATTTAAATTTAGAACGTCTCTGTTTTTCTCTTAATTACGTAAAACTGTTAAGTAACCAACATTGAAATCAGATGACGTGATAGCAATGACTGACCTCCACATGAGCACCGATCCAGTCTGTGAAAGAAATTGCTATTTGCTGTACTGTGTTGTAGTTTCCTAGGTAACAAAGAAATGCACTCTTACATCCTCGTGGAAGTGCCCATTATCTCTTTTCTCCTCTAATACTTCTTTTTTATTATGTAGGCAAAATTTTTCAGTGACAAAAGACAAATAACAGTTCAAATACATGCATTTATATACAGTATAAATTAAAGCTTGAAAATGAAGCATATACTAGTTTTTACATTAAAGCCTGGCAAACTAACTGAATTGCTTATTTAATACAACGTAAAAAGTGAATCATCACTGAAATTATTTATTTTGATAAACACACTTAAACACACTTGCTTTTCTTCTCTCACTGTTCTGGTTGATGGAGTAAGCAGTGAGCTTTCGTATATAAAAGCATAAGAATATAGCTGGTCATTGAACATGCCAAAAACAAACTAGATTCAATTTAAGTTTGAGCAACTTACTTAACTCAGTCAATGTAATGAAAATCCATTCTACAATTCTGGTAGATCTGATTATCACAGCATGATGCCAGCCCAGATCAGATGATGTCTTTCTGTGCATTCAAATGGCAAACCTAAACATGCCATCCTTTTTAAGTTGCTTTAGCCTGCCAATAGCTGCTGCTGCATCTGCCGCATTGCAACCCAGCTCAAACGCAGCTTCTTCTTTCATGTTGTGTATGAGTACATCAGTGTCGTATCTATTAACACTGACTCCTGCTTAGTTCTGACTAGGGATGTTCCTGGCGACTAATTTCTTAGGCGACTAAACAAGGAAAAAAAAAACCTGACTAACCAACTAGGCCGCAGCCTGAGCAGTGAAGCCCAGACCTCCCTCTCCCCCAGCCTCCTCCTCCAGCTTACACCCAATTCGGAGCTACGACGTAACCTACGTAAGTGGCCGATGCTGTTGCCAGTGTTTATGCTTGTGCAGGTGCATTACCTGTGTTAATTACCTTTTAATTACCTTTCAGTCATGTTTTACATGCAGTCCCGGCAGACAGAAGCATAAAATGCTGTGACTTTTTTCCCTCCTGGGTCCAACTCTTTGCTGTGGTCAGTGTTTTTTTTAAAACACATTTTTCCCTCTAGTTTTTTCGTTTCTTTGTGCAAACTTGGGAGAAGTAGCCAGAAATGCATGCAAGGAAACGATGGTGTTTCTCAGGAGGTGCGCTTCAGGTTACATTGTAAAACTTAAAAATGACTAACAATATTAGACCTAATAAAAATATCAGGCCAAGATTAACAGAGTTATGGCATTTTCTATAACGATGTCAGAACTGCAGCTCCATCTGTTGACCGATGGCTGCGTAACATTTAGTACAACCACTTATGGCAGTGGGCATCAATTAAAATCTTAACAATTAGAAAATTTTCAGCATCCATGGTTTCTGTTTGTCTATTCTTCACTGTGACAATAACCACTTCAAAACTAGGGAGATTTGCTTTAAGCCTGAGTAAAGGTACAGTTGCCTTGATGCCAAGTACAAGTATCAGTCATGCTCTACATCTTTTTTTTTGTTTGTTTTTGGGAGATAATTTATTTCGACTTGAGCCAGCAAACCAAACAGCATATTATCAAGTTCAGAAAGCTATTTATGTAGATTTCAAATACACGGTCATTTAGTGCTTTTATTGAAATGTGCTGAGATTTTTGTGGTAAAGTAAAACCTGCAGGCTGGGTGAGACCTGCTGGTTCCCATTCAACGATATTAATTTGGAGCATGCTAGATTTTGAAATTGATCTGCCTTAAGGCTTCTATGATATACTGCCAAAGGACACTGTTAGAGAGGCTACCTGAGCACAGACACAGATTCAGACTAGTCTAGAACAGCAAAACTGTTTTATTTCTTTAAACCATGTATTTTTTAAATAACCTTTAACTTTACACAGTGCTTTAAAATGACTGATTACTATTTGATGAAAGTGATCTCTAAAATACAATCCAGACATTAAGGAGAAGTAATGTAGTAAGAAGTAATGTACTAAAAAGCGGGGACTGAACACCAACATGATATACTGCATGACCACAACAGCTGAGCAAGGAGATTTTCATTCTGGAGATTAATAGAGAAGGAGCCTCAGCTGAACTGAGACTGTTACATGAACAGAGAAACACACAGATCAATACTGTTTTTCACATTCGATTCTCTCAGATATTTGAAAACTAATTTGATCTAATTGTATTGGTAAACCTCCCATTGACATACACTTTGTTGCCAAAAGTATTCACTCACCAATCCAAATCATTGATTTCAGGTGTTCCAATCACTTCCATGGCCACAGGTATATAAAACAAGGCACCTAGGCATATGCAGACTGCTTCTACAAACATCGGTGAAAGAATGGGTCACTCTCAGGAGCTCAGTGAATTCCAGGGTGGTGCAGTGACAGGATGCCACCTGTGCAGCAAGTCCAGTTGTGACATTTCCTCGCTACTAAATATTCCAAAGTCAGCTGTTAGTGGTATTATAACATTTGGGAATGGCAGCAACTCAGCCACAAAGTAGTAGGCCACATAAAATCACAGAGCAGGGTGAGCGGATGCTGAGACGCATAGTGCACAGGGGTCACTACCTTTCTGCAGAGTAAATAGCTGCAGACCTCTAAACTTCATGTGGTCTGAAAGGAACTCTTAATGCTTCAGTATATGAAGACATTTTGGACAGTTTCATGCTCCCAACTTTGTGGGAACAGTTTGGGGATGACCACTTCATGTTCCAACATGGATGAGTGAGTTTGGTGTGGTAGAACTTGACTGGCCTGCACAGAGTCCTGACCTCACCCCAATAGAACACCTTTGGGATGAATTAGAGCAGAGACTGCCTTCACATCCAACGTCAGTGTTCATCAGTGACTTTGTAAAAGCGCTTTTGGAAGAATGGTCAAAAATTCCCATAAACACACTCCTACCTTGTGTAAAGCGTTCCCAGAAGAATTGAAACATAGTGCACTGTTTCTAGTAAAGAAACAAAATGCATGTTCTGAATCACAGCATGCACACAATGGGTGAAGTTGAGCTACGGCACAAAATAAGTGCAGCGCATGACAGAGAGGAGCTCAAATTTTTGTTTTAATTTCATAGTTTCATAGTGTTGAGCTGTTGGGTGACAGGCAAATGGCTTGAGTTCTGTTTTGAACACCAGCTTCTTGACAGCTGTGTGGAAGCTGCAGAGGAATGAATGCAAGACATGCAGCATTAATTGAACACAAATACAGAATTCTTTCGTCTTCTGACTCACATTTCAGAGGAGGAGTGCACATATAAATCAAACTGAGCAATTATTTCTCTGTTGGCCTTTTCACCATTTGCTAATAGCAGTTATCATGGACAGCTACGTACGGGAGTGCTGGGAATTTTATTTTCCATCTTAACCACTAATGAGTTAAAGTGGGACTTTGATCTCACCGTGTAGATTCCTTGCAAGAGATGAAAATGCAAATTATATGCATGAGGAAAAAATACTTAGAAAAGTCACAGAAATTGGTGAGATTTATTCTGGGATGAGTTTATACAGATGGGGATTTTTTTTTTTTTTTTTTTGAGGAGCCATTTGGGGATTTTCCACTTTCTTTCGTCATGTTGCATATCTACACTGTCCACACCTCTTGCCAGTGTTGCTTGCACCAGTGTATCCACCTTTAGCAATTTACTTCTTCTGACATATTGGACGCCTGAAGAGAGCAGATAGTTGAAGAACTGCAGGGGGGATTTGGGAGTTTTGTTTTTTTCTCTCTCTCCTCACTAAGGCTCAGCCTGCTATCAAACCTGAGAACCACCTTTCCAGGTATGCAGGGGTATTATAGATTCCTACGCATTTCAGAACATGTTAGAAAGAAAGCTGATTTGCTTGGGCCACAGTCCACCTATTGCAGAGATAAGCCCTGTCCCAAACCATTTACGGTCATGTGAAAAAGTTTTCACAGGACTCTATGCAGTCCTGTGAAAAAATAAGAAATTAAGAGAATCAGTGGCAGCCAGTTGCTGCTAATCAAATCCACTTCAATAATTGATCATTAACAAGTGTGAGCACCTCTATAAAAACGGAGGTTTTGGCAGTTTGCTGGTCTGTAGCATTCAGGTGTGTAACACATTATCTAAGAGGAAGTGATCTCTAAGAAGCAACTGTTGCTACCGATCAATCTGGGAAGAGTTATAAGGCAATTTTCAAACAATTCAAAGTCCATCATTCTACAGTGAGACAGATTATTCACAAGTGGAAAACAGTCAAGACAGTTGGCAATTTTCCCAGCAGAGGACGTCCCAGCAAATTCACTCAAAGGTCGGACCATGCAATGCTCAGAGAAACTGCAAAAACCCAAGAGCTACATCTCAGACTCTACAGACCTCAAGTACAGCTACATGCTCGGTACACAGTGGCAGAGGAATCACTAAACAGTTTTCAGCAAGCAGAATGAGGATAAATCATTATTTCTGGTGACTGCTAGCAAGAGCTAGCTAGCTGTCTTTTGTTTTGTTTTTAGGGTTCCATTGTTTGGTGTTTTAAATTGCTATGTTCAATAAACAATAATTTAACATTATTTCTAAGTCAGAGGCTTGGCAAACTTTGAATGTTAACAGAATGTGAAAACTACCCTGACGCTTCCTGTAAATTTCCTGTAAAACTACTCCTTAAGGAACCGGGGTTAGGAATTATACTGTGTACTAGGAGACGTTATCCAAAGCCCTACACATGACCCCAAAAATCTTGTCAAGTTATTTTCCTTGAGTTGAGCACTATTGCCGTTGTGTTCACTGCCTAATTATTTGCTCAATGAAAGAAGATATCATGCCCTTTGCTGTAAAAGGATTTGTGCCCTATCACTCCTGTTTGCAGGGGATCAAAGTAAGTTGAGCTCTTGGCCCCTCAGAGAGAGTTTGGCAACACTTCTGATTGTTTCTGTTCCGCTGAAAGAGGATGCCAGCTATCTCTGATTATAACCTGAGAGTCACAATCTCGTATTACTCTCATGGGTGAGACTGAGGATAAGAGTTGTGGGAGAGAGTGTCTACTGTGTAATTGTCAGTGATTTGAAGTGTTATTAGTATCCTTCAACAATTACAGAGCCACATGAATATCTTCAAATTGTCCCTTCCTCAAAGTGCCTCTCGGGGTCTGGCACATGACAAAACATTTCACTCTTAGATCTTGTCGCGTTGAGTCATTATGGGTGAGCGGCATACGAGCTGTGCTGGATTCTTTCTCTCTAGCCCAAGGCTGTGCTGACTCACCTGCATCTTCCTCAATCACACAAAACAAATGAAGATGCATTTCCGCACAGACGAATAAGAAAAACACAACAAGAGACGCAGACACTGTGAGAGAGAAAGGAAAAAAAAAAAAAAGCCCAGAGCACAGTGTCAGGTGAATGAATTAAATGATCAGGGGTAAAAAAAACAAACAAACAAACATTCATTTGGCCCTTGGCCTCGGAGCCAACGTATTTCACTGTGTTATGATTGCTGGTGCAGAGAAAGCAGGCCTGCTCTTCTGATATATTTCCTCTAGAGCGAGGGTGTTGGCCGGGTTTCAGAGAGGGTTTCATAAAAAGCATAGGGACCTGCCTTAGAGATCTTATATTTAAGATTTTATCTAAAGAAATTCTTGAGTGCTTCAGGGTTAACATATGAGTCATGAACAAACACATGCTTGTTCAATATCAGTTCATCGTGACCTGCCAATTTAACAGCAGGTTTTGTTAGATTTTAGTATTTTCCTTGGAGTATTTTGTCACAGCAGCTTACACATTATTTTAGTTGTCACAGGAAAAGAACTGTCACGGTACATGTCTGTGACTGCAGTGCACTCAGCAGTCTGCAGAAATCATTTCTCTATGAGCAGAATGAGATTATTAATATTTGATTAGAAAACTGTTAATTTACATTCATGGATGGAAATTCTGTTTGTAGACATGTCAGCAGAAATAGAAAGAAATATGCTTCAAATTAATCAAGGACAAAAGTTTATAGAACACATTTTGTAAAGAAAACATTTTTCTTGAATTTTTTTTTAGAATATTGTGTACTAAGTATACTGAAATGTGGTAACTTAAAGTCTGTTTTCTTTGAGGATCAACAGAAGTGTTTTCCTGTTTTGCAGTGATGAATAACTTGCACTTCACTCTTACAGCTTGTCTGAACTGAGTACCAGAATCATATGAACATCACAAACAAGCAGCAACAAGACTGCTGGATGAGAGAAAAAGATCGATTTTTTTTTTAAGCTGTAATTATCTTTCTTAAGTTATGTCTGTGCACCACAATTTGTCATTATTGTGTCTGTTCAAAACTGCTGTAATCAACATTTTTATGCAGTCACTAGAATATATTTAATGTGACAATTTTCTCATCATATTGGAATTGTCTAGGAACTACACGTGTTGCATAGTTCCTGCATACCACCAGTGGATAAAATGGACCAGAATGACACAGAATGGCATGGCATTGGAGATCTCAACAATCCCACCTACACTGTAAGCTGTATCTGTGCAGTTTGGATGAGAATCTGTCTGCTAGCTAAAGATACAGTGGCTTTTTTTTGTTTT